>BQNB010076252.1:8794-31213 GCA_026074375.1 Tanacetum coccineum | reverse complement strand
ACCTTCACCTCATGTGGTACATGTTAATGGTTAAATATTTTAACAATAAGCTTCCCCTGAAACCTATATGTTAACCATTTCTTGAATCTTCGATTCTGTAGTATCTATGTAATGATCACTAATGAAGAAAACTAAGTATAACAAACTTGATGTAGAAGTAGAATAACCCAAACTTGTGTCTTATATCTTGTACTATCCACGTGACGTCAAACTCATACCAAGACCAAAGTATAAGTAGATCGCAACCTCTTGACAAAATCCTCATCTTCTATGAGACACATAACATAAAGTGATAGCAAATGTAAGCATTAAGCACCATAAGTTAGATCACACACCTTTGCTAGATTCGTTAAGTCTTCGCCACATCGTTTCTAAGCACGAACAAGTTATCTTCAAAGTGTAACACCCAATTTAAGATATGACAAGAACACGCATCCAAACAATTCCACTTCATTTTCAAATAGGTGATAAACAATCTTCTTCATAACCAATTAAATAATCCAAAAACAAGCCTTTATAATCTGTTAAGAACGTGTAAACCAAATCTAAAAATCTTCTGTTTGTCCAAGAACCATCTAAACAAATTAATAAACAACCTGTGTATGTGTTATCTGACTTCTTCAAAGTCAGCCAAGAACCAAACTTGTTCCAATTCCAAAACCAAAAATCAAAACTTCTTGATTTGCTATGTCGTCTGAGATCCATTCTAGTACCAAAAACATTTACTGTCCGATATCGGACATAACTGACAGCATTAACTCATTTATCGGACAAAACGAGCAGTTGAAACTGTTATCAAACAAAGCTACCAATTTTAATTCTTTAAGCAGCACTAAGTTATAGCAGCACAAACCATCACTTTGTGCCCAAACAGTTTTAATTTCCTTGGCAGCATTAAGTAAATTAATATAAACATTCACTAATAAATCCTTATAAGAACACACCTTATATCAAATTGATTACTGAAGCAACATTAATATCCACGAACACAGGCAATATTAACTTCCTTTGAGAAAACCCTAGCAGCATTAATAAGCAAGGAGCAACACTAATCTTGCTTGCAATCTGTTTCACGTCAGGTTCACCAGTAGTAATTCCTTAAGCCTAATTTCTTTGAGCCCAACACGTTAACAAGCAGCATAAGTATTACCATCAAATCAAATTGTTTTCCAACGTGATAAAACCTTTTAAAAAACATATGACCAAACAGACCCATCTTGTTGTTTAGATGCCACGCTATAGTACCACAGATCTGAGGAAGGTACGGCTTTACTCTTTGCCAACGTGAGTTTACAATTACACCAAACCCATTAAGTATCACATTGGCATCATCATTAGTTTGCTCTTGAAGTGCATACATCATACCATCAATCAAAAGCTTGTCCAAACGAAGATCAAGATCAGATGCAGCTTTGCAAGCTTCTCACAAATAATATGGATCTGCTCTTCAAAGGAGATGACACAGAGGATGAATCAGATGCAACATATAGTTCTCAATCTCCTTCTGATTCTCTTACCAGATCAGATAATAATAACATATAGTATAAAACCCTAGATTAGGGTTTTGTTCAAGATCAGCAGATTTCAACGATTTAGCAGCAAAATAAATATAATCAATCACTGATCTATATAAATCATAAAAGCACAAGGAATCTACCCAGCAACACAATAGACGTAACCGAATTTCAACTTTTCACATTTATCGAATTAGGGTTTGTAGAAAACCCTAGTTCATCGAATTTGCTTGTTATCTAAAAACATAGAAGCTCAAAAACCTAGTCAATTTTATCAATTTGAATTCAATAACAACAGCAAATAGAATACCTTCACGTACGTCTTGTCTTGGAAGAATAAGCTGGATTGACTCAAAACCCTAACTGCTTATCGAATTTAAATGTTTACCGAAAACAAAAACTCGAATTCCTTTTCCTTTACAAATTCGACAATGAAAAACACCTTGTGATCCTAGATATCGAGCCACGTGGCTCTGATACTAATTGTGGAAACCATATGATCGTTTAAGCTCAGTTTGTTTAGAACTTTAATCTAGGATGAACAATAACAAAGAACAATAGAATGCACAGCGAAATAAACATTAAGAACATTCTTTATTATTGCCTAAGAAAGTTTCATCATCATCTTTATACAATGACTACTACAAGCCTCAATTCTACCATCTATTATAAATAAAATCCACCAAAAATATGAGTGTGTCGGTAGATTTGTAGACTTTAGAACTTGACTTGTACATCTTGTTAAGACCTAATTGGTTAGTTGGAATAGACTGCTCAAAAAGTAACCATTTTAGAAATCACCCCAAAAAGCTTATATGTTTGTGTGTAATTTTATCCGATTAATCACACTGACATGTCCAACCTGCCCCGTGTAAAACCCTAGTTGCGCTAACTACTAGTGCAAGATACCCCTAGATCACCTTGTCAAGCCAATCCTTTTTCAAGACTTAAGTTTCGTTACCCATTTCGCCTAGCATACCCATGTAGTCTATATTTTCATTGTCTTTGTGATGAAAGCTCTGGCTATAAAAGTCCGTTTCGGGGAATGGAAAGAAAACTTTATGCAATCGTGGAAGACCAATCATTTATGATCTATAAAGACCCCCTTGTATCACCACTTTCGATATTTTTTATCTCAATTGGGGGGATGTGCATATAATATCAGATGTTGCAAGGGCAATAATTAAAGATATAAACTCCTGTAGCATTTGCATATTTATCATAAAGAATAAGAGATGGTCAACTAAAAAGCTACCCCTGTTGCTAAAAAAAATGTAAAGATGGTGCAAAAAAATATGGAGCTAGTAGCTAATTATTGCACCAAGCCATCTCAAAAAGAATGAAGCTAATAGCCCATTATTGAAGATCAGGTTTTCTTACTCAAACTTTTGGACCTTGGATGAACAGTAGCTATTTATGACAACCTTAGATTACTTTAGACTATTTGTTTCGTGTTTTTATCTTAACAACCATTTTAAGTGTATCCCATGTCTATCCTTACCCTTTATATCACCTAATAAACCAAATATCACCAATGTTGCCTTGGAGACTATTTAGACCCTAATTATAGTTGGTGGAGACTTGTGTACTTTCCAAGCTTATGATAGAATACATGTTATGACTGTGCATTGAGTGATCACCCCGAAATTGAACACTTAGATTAGTAATAAGAGTTGAGTGTTTTTTATCTCCTTTTTGTGAGGTGTTCGGCTCTAATGTTTTCTTGCATAAGTAGCTTATAAAATCATTTCTTCAAGTCAAATTTGGGAAAATCTTTTTTATGAATTATTCTAAATCTAAACGGTGTTTTCTACTTGAGGGCAAGTAAAGTCAGGTAGGGGATATTTGATAAACCTCAAATAGCTAATACATTTAAAATCAAATTCCCCTATAAAATTCTTACTAATATGTTATTAATGTATTCAAAATGTTACTTAATTGTTAATATTCAGTTTTCAGGGACCAATTGAGCATTTTAGCAAAAGACAAGGGATTTGGACAAGAAATGCACCAAAGTGAAGAGCCTAAGGCACTTTACGGCGTAACATCCCTAAAGGATTACGCCGTCAACATACGCCCCAAGCGAATAAAGAGTTCAATCACAAACCCTTTATGGCATAAAGTGTGTCCAAGATTACGTCTCAACATTCAAATATACTAGAGATGATGTGTCTGACTTAACATTATCGATCGTAACCTATGCGACAGGGTACGCCGTAACACTCCTTATACCTAAAAGGTGAGATGATTATGTAGCAAATTACGATGTAACATCCTAATATGGGTTACGCCGTAACCTTTTCGAAGCCTATAAAATAGAGCCCTCATCCAACTCATTCAGCATCAATCACCACCACTACTTCACACACAGTTCTAAGGGGTGAACCAAAACCCCAAGGTTCGAAGCATTTTCCTCTGAAGTTCCCAAGGGAGATGCCACTAACAGGGATTATGGTATTCAATCGTTCATGTCCATTCTTTGTAAGAAATTATGATGATTCAATCCATTCTTTATTCATTAATTCTGGCATATCTATAGAGCGACAAACATTCTTAGTGTTGGCCTAAACCATGTAGTTTACTAGTGTTGTAATTATGATATCACTAATTTAAATATGGTTTTCTGATAGATATCCAAATAGCCTTCATTGGATCCCTATATTTTGGTAATGAAATCTACTCAGAAGGAAAGAAATCTCGAGAATCAAGCATTGGTGATAGTGATAATACTGGAGATGGTGGTAAAACAGTTGGTAGAGCAATAATAACTTGGGGTGGTGGAATAGCATATTTAATATCGGAATCAGAGGGGACGATAGTAGAGTGAGGGGACGAAGACATGACTGTACAACCCAGTGGAGAATAACATAAGTTATAATAGTATAATAGTTATGTATTTTTACATACTATTCAGGAAAAGTAGTGGCATCTTCACTATTCAGGAAATGTAGTGGCACGGAGGACATTGATGGCAAAAGAAAAGTAGTTATAGTTAAGGTTTTAACCTTGTTCTCTATAACCATGAGCTCTGATACCAATATGTAACACCCCTATTTTTACATATAGCAGCGGAAGCTAATCTGGGGTATTACTTCATGAATCACAGACACAGTCACAGAAAACGACTCAAAAGAGACGTTTTTAAAAGATAAGTTATCATTCATTTAAAATCAGAGTTTTACAAAGGCAGGTCCCAAAATCTAAAAACATAAAGTTTGAATGATAACAGTTTAGCCATCTTCAAGTCCGTGCCACTCCGTGCCATAAGTTGCTCAATTACCTGAGATAAACATGCTAAAAAGTCAACACAAAGGTTGAGTGAAATTCATAGGTTTGAAATGTATTAGTTGAATACAAGTTATCATAATGGATAGTAATAATTGCAACGAATACAATTATCATGGAAAACAATATTATTGTACCTAAGCTCATGACATCAATACGTTAACAGGGAAAATCACCGTAGTGACATTGGTTGAGGAACAAATGTCCCCGTGGAAAGGTAACTTGCCAAAGTTACCCATTGAGTCAAATATAGTGCGTTTGGCTACCACAAGCATAGGTATACCAACGGGAGTCGTCACCCCCAATAGATCTATTCACAATATTCGCGTTCACTCACAATGCAAGTAATTAATGATTCATGATATGGAAATAGTGGCACTGGAAGGTACTTAGGCAATAATATATCTGGATAGCATACAGTTGGAAAAACACTTGCATTCATGGTTTAAGCATGTATCCCCCTCGCGGGTTTATAAAGTATTAAAAGATTTAAAAGCGAGGCTATGAAATCTCACCTTAACAGTATAATGAAATCTGATTGATGGCAAAAGTATATGAAAGTAACGGCTTCGTCACACAACCTGGGATAATATGTCAAGTCTTAGTTTGATTGGATATGTTTTATGTCATAATGTAATATCACTTTGATTGAAATATTATGGAAATATCGTATCACTGTTTAGGCCATCATAATTCAGAGGTCATGTAGTAAACGTTTGAGGAGCCAGGACACTTTAAATCGTAAACCCAACAAACTCGTCAAAACGTATACCCAAATGAAACCCCTCACATGAAGCTCCATACTAACGTGGTACGATAAAATGTTAAGTTTCTTCAAAAGCTAGTCGATGATAAATTACTTTTAATAAGAAACGTATTTAATTTATAACGCGTCGATCGATAATTAATAACGATTAATGCGTCGGGTTTGAATAAAATTAGGTTTTATAATATTTTTATATATTTTTATAATTTATATAAAAATATATTATTTTATATTTTAAGAATTTGGAATTGACAATATATACCCTTGGTATATATATATTTACAAGTTAAATCCTTATTTAAATAAAGTATATATATTATACCCTTGATATTAAATAAATTGCAAAGCAAATCCTTATAGTTTAACTTTTTATAAAATCAACCTTTTAGTTTAGAAAATGGTGAGATTAGCCCTTGTGGTTTATACTTTTGATTAATTACAGAAATGGTCCTTGTATTTACAAGTTTGAAAAGTTGGCAAAATATACCCCTTGCATGGATTCGACTTGCAAAACAAGTCCAAAATCCATGCAAGTGTATTTTTATTTTTGAAACTTATTTTGCAGCTTATGGATCATAAAAATAAGTTATTTTTAATAAGCTCTAACGAGCCTATAAACCTCAAAATGGGTCGTTTGGGTTCGAATTAAGGATGCGATAGACTAGAGCTTTTAGGGTCAGTTTTAAGTTTATAAAATTAATAATTGAGCTTATGTAAACAACTTATGGGGCTGAAGAGAGCTCATAACTTTTGAAAAATAAGGTAACAAACGGTTTAGGGTTTTAAGAACCCGATTAGGGTTTTGAATCAAACCGTAAGTTTTGTGGATTCAAGGCTTGAACAAGTGATTTGTTTACGATCTAATAAAACTTATAAGAGTTCTAAAACCATAAATGAGCTTATGGAACGAGTACACTTACAAGAACTCGAGAAATGGGTCGAATTGGGAGTTTTGATTTTATACGCCTGGTATCAACTTCAAGGGTTCTTTTCTCTTGATTCGTGGCCTTAATTCTGATTTTAGAGACCTTCCTAGATCCTCCTATTCTTCCTTGAGTTCGTCTAGATTACTCCTAGTACACCATTTATATGTGTTTGTGTTTGAGTGTGAGTTTTGAGGGTATGTGGTCTCGGCTATATATATAGTGGTAGGAGAACTTGGTCACCAAGGTTAACATGGATAGGTGGCATGAGATGATGAAACCTTGGAGAGAAAGGGGATGAGAAGGGAGCTAGAGAGGACACGTCGTGGCCTTGGTACCCATGAAAAATGACTAGGATAGCAAGGTGGTATGGTGACGAGGTACTATACTTTGTGGTGGCAAGATTTTGAGGTGGTGACAAGGCTTAAGAAGTCTAAGCAGGTGACGAGTCACCTTGGTGGCCAAGAGAATGATGTATGGAGTGATAAGGTGATGATAAAGCTGCTTGCAATGGGTGGTGTGAGTTAAATAGTTTAGTATTAGTTTAAAATGGGTCAAAAAGGGCTACGGGTTTAAGGGTTACGAGTTAGGGTTCTTAAATAGTATTTAGGGTTTAAGATTTTATGATTAGGATTTTGTTTTAAGGTTAGAATTAAGGGTTAGGATTAGTGTAGTTTCAAAATGGATCAAAAATGAAGTAAAAGGAGGCGTTTCATGTTTTTCGGGTTTAAGTAACGTTTGATCGCGGGTCTTTTAACTTATACCATTGTGTTCGTGATACTTTTTCGATCAACATGATATATTTACTTTTAACCGAAGATAACCGTATGATTCCGCGGGATTAAAACCATAATCGTTCCATTTTATCATTTTGAAATGAAGAAGAAACGTTTAGGAAGGAGCTAATTTCCTTTCACGCTAGAAAATGACAAGAGAAAAGGATAAGATATGTTTTATTTAAATAAGCATTCATGTAGAATATACATATATGAAATCAGGTGGAGACGTGTAAAGTGTTACTCCCAGAGTAAAAGGCTTTTATTATTAGATGACTCATGTAGCATTTTACATTAATGTCAACTTATAATAATATGTACTAGTAAAATGATGTACACGTATGAATATATATATGGATATGTTTAACTTTATGAGTTTATAACATTATTTGATTGGTGGTTCGGGTTTAAAATGGGTGAAAATGAGTAAACGGGTTAAAAGTTCAAATTAGGGTTTAATTAGGGTTTTCTAGATTTAATTATTGTATATTGTTGTTGAAATGATGAAATGATGATGGAATGTGATTTGTAATGTTGTAAAATAAGTTATTACAACTTGTTTGAGTAATGGTTTGGGTTTACAGTGGATAAAAATAAAGAAACGGGTCATGGTTTAGAAACTAGCTTGGTTTTAGGGTTTAGAGGCATATGGTAACGATTTAAAGCCCGTTTTGATATAACGTTGCGAATGGTACATTATATGAGTAATGTACTTTGTAAAAATAATATTATGATATTGACTTGACATGTTATGATGTTTGCTTGACATATATGAAGATAGGATTGACATCGGTAGGTTGCGTGAGCTCGTCTACTTTAGTTATGCAAGTTACATTGCATATTGAGATATTGATAATGCAAGTAATGTAATAAAGCAAAAAATTTCCCCGTATAATTGTAATCATAGTAAAATAGGTTAATTTTGTATTTGATGAAAATTCTGGGTTGTTATATATAGCATCATTTATCCCATGTTATTAACCCATTTTGTATAGTTATTGCAAAGAATTGTTACTTAATCATTTATATTTGAGAATTGCAGTAATTATGGAGTAATTGGTGAAAGTTAGCAAAAGGCGCGCATTCTGGAGCTTAAATAAAGATATTTTGAAGATTACTATTCTGAAGACCAATACGCCGTATTCAAGAAATAGTATGTGAATATTTTGGAAGATATCAAGCGTGGTCCCTACTCTAAGAAATCCCCAATACGCCGTATTCAATACTTGGATACGCCGTATCGAACCGACTTCCAGACCAAATAAATAGAAAACTCAAAAACGAGTTTTAGGTGTGCTAAATTATATTCTCAATACCTAAACCATAAATGTCAATTTTCAGAGGAGAAAAAGAGCAGAAGAGGTCAACCAACGTTATCAATTCCATATGAGACAATGTTTAATTCCGTATACTTTAGTAATCATTCAGTTTTTGGTATCATTCGTTAACTCGGTTAGTTTACCTTGGCTAAATATTTTCTTTTATATTTATTATGATGTTTGAAGGCTAATACCTTTGGGTATTAGCCATTATTATGAAGATCTGAATGTTTGGTATTTGTTTATCTCGATTTCTTGATTTATCGTTGAATGCTTGTTTATGTTTATCAATTTATACTTGTTTACGCGCTTTTGTATGCGACCTATCATTCAATTGGATCTAGTGATACGGACCAAGTAGATCTAGAGTCTGGGATAGCTCTCCATATAGTAATTTATACATCTAGAATAATAGTTACACAAATATTGTCCTCCTAAATCCGTGTCTAGGATACGCTTCAGGCTTAACTAGTTAATTGGCTATTGCCAATGGTTTATTGATCATGTTGACTAGCAGGTGACCTTGACAATTCAACAAATAACATTATGATTCTATTGGATAGTTGGACAAGTGGACTACTAGTGTATGAATTGCCATTAAGCGGTAAATGGGTAAAGTCTCTATGAGCTAGGGTTTAACAAGATCACCATTGCTTTAATCCCTAAGATAGATTATAATCAGCAAATAAGGATGCTTTATGCGGATGCTTTAATTGGGACAGAATTAATGTGTCTAGGTCTTAGGATGATGTAACGCCTAAGTCTTAAGAATGATACGTTGCCTCGAGAGAAGAAATCATTGCACTTAATAAACAAACCAACTTTCTAATCGGATTAATAATGGTTAACACAATTTTCTTATATAAGGCTCGACCGCTCTTTTATCCTTTGTTAATTAGCTCATGTAGGTTAAAGTGCCTTGAATTGATTATAGTCACCAACCAAACCGTGCTAGTCTCTCAGGCTGAAAACCCCTTTTCCCGTTAGAATTAGGAACTAGGACTGACATAGGTTTAGAATAGGATAGAATTAGCATAGATTAGATAACCAAGATATTAATTGAATTGATAGATTTAACCTCGCTTCAAGTGTTCGACACACTACTTACCACAAAACTACTACCGATCGGGCACACTGCCCGTTAAAGTGTTGTTTTTGGTTTAGTTGGCAAAATATAAATTTAAATCTTAAATCAATAAAATACACACCACACAACGACACATCAAATGCATAGAAGGACACGTGTTGCATATGGTATAACAACCCACAATTTTCCTCAGTGTAATTATCCATCTATTATATTTAATAGAACCATTTTCACGAAAATATTTTTGTTTTATTTCATCCATTATGTAACGTAACTTATATTTCCAAAGTAAACGAGCTCACGCACCTACCAATGCCAATTCCATTAACGTTTATGTCAAATGAACGTTATAATATGTCAAATAATAGGTTCTAATATCCACTTTTACCACATACGTTATCTATTTAATGTACTATCCATAACGTTTATTATAATACGGATTTATACGTTAACGTTTATATCAAAACCCCGATTACATGTAATGTTTTCATACAAACCAAAAGTACAAACTTATAAGGCATGTGTTCAAGGTTACAATACATAATTTTTGAATATCTTTTCCATCCAAAACCCTAGTACAACTTCTTTAAGCCTTAGGTACAAGCCGATTATACACAACATTCAAATTAAGCATTTTCCTTCCAAAATCTATAGGCATTTTGTACCACCATTCTAGCACGAGTTACAAGTCCCCAATGCACCACATTTAAACACCATTTTCCCTCCATTTTACTCTACACACTCGTCCTAATCTAACCCTAACCCTAAACCGAAACCCTAGCAAACCGACACCCCCTAACTAGTTTTAAACCAAGTCTTAACCTAGCTAGCACCCTCCACACCTTGTCACCACCTTGTGCTCCAATTAAACCACTTAGTCACCACACTTTCTCCACCATGTTGCCACCTCGTCACCTCTTTGTCACCACCTTGGTGAACCAAGCCCTTCCAACCCCCTAACAGCTCTCTAAGCTATCTTCCTAGCTTCTAATAGTCACCTTGCTAAACTGTCACACCCCACCAAGGCGGAAACGCGAGGCGTAAATAAGAATAGATATCATCACAACACATGGTGTCTATATATAGAATACTAAAATGAAAATTAAAGTAAAGCAAAGACACAAAGTGTCATAACAATACTCAAAACCTAATGGTGTCTTTATTAATGAGAAAGAGGGCTCGTCAATAAATGACATGCAAAACATAATCCAAACAATTCATGCAAAAAATATAACAATTTTAGGAGCGAACTCCCATGCAACCCTATCAGTCTCTCTCTAACCACTTCTCCTAACCTCATGATGCTCACCTGAAAATGATGATAAAATACGTCAACACAATGGTTGGTGAGAGTCATAGGTTTATGACTCAAAATAAACCTTTAATTAAAATAATTTTGCTACGATTATCATAACATATCATGGTAGAACAATTTAAGCTAGTTATCACATAAACTCTCAAACAATTCACAATCAATCATAACGGGACGGAACGTGCCCACGATTCCACATTAAAATAATCCATTACCCTCCGATCGAAACCACACAGAATGGAGTATTATTTCAACCCTCTAGTTAGATTTGGAATGAGTAGGGTTACTACCCTCCAACCGGACTCACACAGATATGGGATCTTATTTCAATCCTCCAATTAGATTTCGAATAGGTAGAAGCACTACCCTCTAACCGGAACCACACAGAAATGGGATCTTATTTCAATCCTCCAATTAGATTTGGAATAGGTAGAAGCACTACCCTCTAACCGGAATGATAAGTGTAGAATACACATATCTATTTATGCCTAAAATGACCCAATTAAACTCAAAACAGACCGAAAATGGCAAAAATATGCTTGTATTTGTGTTTTGTGTGTGCAGGTACGGATAAGTCAAAAATCACAAGAATACAGTCAAAATCAAGCAAACGCGGACACGAGATTCAGAAGAGTGCAAAAAGAAAAGCCAAGCCTCAGCCCAAACCTTAGTCACTTTCCTCTCATAACAAACCACAAGGGCCAATCTTGCAATTTCCAAAAGTTATTTATAACTTGAAAGAGATAAAAGAAAGACAAGGACCAAATGTGTAAGCTTCCCAAAGATCAACAGTTTTAACCGTCGAAGTATAGGCGGGAAACCCCTTTTACTATTCACCCGTCTTCCCCGATTTCACTCCCATGGTAAAACAAGGGGCAAATCAAAATTAGAGGGTGCGTTGGTCAATTCAAGGAAGCTCAAGCACAAATGCAAGGACAAATTAGTCTAATCAAGGGGATACTTATCCTAGTCCAAGCTCAAATGCCACGTTAGCCATGGTGAAAGCACAAAATTATGTGGGTTTTGTGCTAAACTCACTCACAAAACTAACACAAACGTCACATCAAAGAATGCCAGCCTGGCAATCCTCAGGTGTCCACAATTTGATCCTACGGCTACAAATGATGATCAATTGATTTGGGAAATGATTGGTTGAGATTAAAAGTTTGGAGAGCAAGGCAAGAGGACCTAGAAGCTTCAGCTTGGCACTATAAATAGGCCTCACTTCTCACACACACACCATCTAGCTTTTACGTTTTTTTATCTAGTTTTTAGTAATTTAGTCTAGCTTAAATTTATATTTTTCTTAAATGTAATTTTCCTTTTTCAAGTATTGTAATCAGCTTCTTTAATTAATGAAATTCAGTCTTTAGTGTTTTAAATCTCATTTTCTAAGCTCTTATTTTAAGTCATAAGCTCTCTTAATAAGCCAATTTGTCTCAATAAGCTAATAAGCTCTTTCAGTCTATAAGCTGAAATTGAGCTGTTTGAATTCAGTTTTAATCTTATCTAAACCTTAAATCAGTTTAATCTTATATGGATCTTATTGAATTTAAGCTTTTGGAAGGGGATCTTACCTTGGAAGAGATCCCAAGGACTTATACCTTAGCTTATTAATAAGCTAAGGAGCTTGTAGCTGCCTCAATTGGTCCCTTTTGTTTAGCTAAAGGATTAAGTAAGTTTCTCTTTTCATTCTTCTCTAATTTCAGTCTAAATTGCTTAGTTATAGCTTATATGTTTAATATTGCTTATTTGCTTATTCTCCTTGCTTATTAGTGTTCAAATATCTCTTCTAGTTTTTATTAGTTATGTGTTTTCATCTGTTTTTGCTTAAATAGTTATAGATCATTAGTTACTAATTTCTGTCATAAAAACTCATAAAATCCAAAAATATTAGCTTAATTAGTTAAGATCTTAGAATTTTACTTATTCAGTTGTTTAAACATGATTGTTAAGTTTGTTTTAAGCTAGTTTTTATCTGGTATTCAGTAATTATTCAATAGATTTCTCTTAAAAAGCTTTCCTCAATCCTGTCAAATTGATAAAGGGGTGTTTGGTTTAGTGCAATCTCATAATTGCACTAGCAGTATTAACTTCAGTTAGTACTGCTGAGCCTTTACACTACCAGTACTAACCATAAGTTAGTACTGTTAGCTTTAATTTCAGTAGGATTAAGTTTAGCTTTAGCTTATTAAGAATTTAGTTTTAGTTTTCATTATTTAGCTTATTTCATTGCTTATTTTCAAAAATCAAATTGCATCAGCAGTACTTTCACTTGAAAGTACTGCTGAATATTTACACTAGCAGTACTAACCTCAGTTAGTACTGCTGTGTTCTCAGCTTAATTTAGATCAGTAATTTTAGGATTTAGCTTATAAAATTCAGTAGGATTTAAGTTTTCATATAGCTTAATTTAGTTTAAGTCTTAAATTTTGTTTTCTAGCTTATTGTCTTAGCTTATTTTGCTGTCAAAAGTCTTAAAAAACCTGAAAAATCCAAAAACAGTACTTAGAATCTTTAGGATTTAAATTTGATAATTCAGCTTTTAAGTCTAGATTTTATAGCTTAATTTGTTGGTTGGTATTAAGTAAGTATACAATTTGTTAATTCAGCCTTTATGTCTATAAATTTCAAGATTATTTAGTATGGATTATTTGTAGTTTGATAGTCCTTTAAAGTTTCAAAGAATTTAGTTCGTTATTAAGTTCTCTAGCTTATTGGTAGTTTGTGTTACTTTGATTATTTACTGAGTTTGCTTACTTCTTGAGCTTTTCAGTAGCTTTAGAGTAGTTTAAGCTCTTGATTTTCTTTCATTCTTAGTTGTTAGCACTAATATTATGCTTACCTTTGCTGACTTCTTTTCCTTTATTCTGTTTGTTATTGTTTTAAGTTTCTTATCAGCTTATTTTCTTAACACCGAGGGATATAACAGCCTTTCTGTAACAGTCTCAAAGATAAGCTTCTTTTGTGAGCTTATTTGTAACAGTTTCAGCCCAAGTTGCCTTTTTTAATCTTGTCTCCCTTAGATTACTTTACATACTTTGCTTCTTTGAGTTTTCATTTTAAGCACTTTCAAATTTCACCTTAAGTCCGGTCTTAGTTTGCTGTCGGATACGATTCTTAGGGTAGTAAAGTGCTAACTTTTCGTTTTAGGTTTAATTTTTAATTGAGTTTAATTAAGAGTTTAATTTAAAAGTTAAAAAATATTTGGGCTTTATTTTCTAGAAACAACTAATAATATATCCTTGCTTATTCAAAATATGGATAAGAACTTTAAAACGTGGTTTTCAATTGCACTAGTATTGGGGAAAAACGACACGGGTGAAATCATAATTGCCCGGTTTGATATCGTATTTTTATTTCTTTGGTGTGTGGAATTGTACAAAGGGATTTTTGGGGATTTCCCTAATTTCTCTACTTAGTATATTATTTTTTTATGTAAGTAAAACTGCATTCTTTCTTCAAACCCTTCATCATGCATTACCGAGACTTCTTTAAACTTATATACCTTGATGGGTTGTTCCGTGTTAGCTCCATCTCAGACGGCATTATTCCCTTTTCCTCATTTTTCTCCTCTTTTTCATACCATATGGTCTTCTACACTATCTAGTGGATATCCCTGGGTAGATCCCTCCGGTTCTGGCTGGATCATGGGATTTGATTTACTCATTACCTAACCACCTTATAACTTCATAAATTAAGTACATGGTCGGTCTTTTGAGTATTCCATCACAATCCATCAACATTAAAAAATTCATTCAAAGTGTTTGATAAGAATATCAAAAGGTTTACACTTTGAATGTTTTAATCTTCAAACTAAAAGCATCCCCATTAACTTGTGCATCCGTAATACGTTAGTACATGCTAAGTGTGGAGTGCATCAAGATCCATTTCTTATTGATTACTTCTGTACAATATACAATTAAGTCCAGGTAAATCACATTTCTCCCCTTATCCAAAATGTTAACAATCTTGATATTTGGATTGCAACTTGATTAACGTTCGGGGAAAAATGTGTATGCTAGACTGAAGGAACATATTATTGCTCCCCACCTCAACTTTTGAGGGTTTATAAATGGTGCCGGGTATAATAAAGTTGAAAATTTTTTAAATTTACTAAGAATTCTTGCAAATTTTGTACTTGAGCACACCTTATTTTCACCTAATGTCTACTCTACATACCCTATTCATGTTTTTTATGTACGAGGTTTCGACCTGATTGATGAGAACTCATTTGATAGAATCTTTTGGTTCTTTTGGACGCAGCCGTAGGTCTCGTTCGAATAATTTTCCACCAACAAATCTTTTCCAAACTCCTCATTTAACCCTACTTTCTTTCAAGGGGGGTCCTATCTGATCTTTCTATGTCCATAGCACTTCTTCAAGCGTTGCTTTAACTTTATTTCCAAGTTATGAATGTCTTTGCATCAAAACTTCGAGGTTTGATACAAAATTCAGATAAATATGTAACTTGCAGCTTGTGAGGTTGGTGTGTGTCGGTGTTGATGTTGTCTTTAGCTTCGACCCACTAAACCTGCAATTCCTTTCTTGAGTGATTAGAACTTTCTTTTAATAGCCGCATCACGCAGTCTTCAATGTATAAATCCCATTTATCTGATGTACACCGTTAACCCTTTCACAAGTATTTGTTACGCAACACACCAAAGGTCAATTAAGTCCAGTTTGAGAGCCATTTTCTCTTCAGATATTGATGATATTAAATTGCAAACATCAAAGTCAACTAAGTCCCGTAATGTCAAAATTATTCCCTCACTAAGTAGTCGAAATGATAGCACCTAAGTCTACTAAGGTCCCACAAATTTACTTCAGTTCTTTTTCTGCAGTACATACTGACATGACTTAAGGAATCTTCCATATCCTATGTGTACCTCTTTTATCAAAATATTTCTATTATTTTAGAATAAGCTTAGCGGATTGACCGTTTGAGGAAGCATTTATTAAATCAGAAAGGAATTTTCTCACAATTTTAAATGTATACTCCTAACACTTCCCCTGGGGACTCCAAATGATGCATGTTGGCTAATGACGAGATGTCTCTTCATACATGTGATTGAATAGTGCACCCAAAAGATTCAAACAAGCCTAAAATCAAAGAAGATAACCTAAAAAGACACAAAAAGAAAGATAACCTCAAAAAGAAGGCCATGGACACTATCCAAGTATTACATATAATCCTTTCCCCCCCATTGCTGGTTTTGCACACGTCGGGGGGAATACAGCAAAACCTTATTGCTTACATTTTCGAGATTGTGTTTGAGAATGAATAGCTTAAATCTATTACGTAAGAATTAACTTCAAGGCATTAAAAAATATGAAAGTATTTCTTAAGCATTTCCTATGTCTTTTTTAAACTTTGTGGTGTTGGCAATTGTGATCGTCTGTAGTTTAAAGCCTGGAATTCACTTAAGTCTATATGTCATAAAGATTTAAATCAAATGACATCTAAAGGACTTGAAGTTAATTATAAATTTATTACATTGAAATTGTTATCCATCATTATCCAAAACTTTATCCATTATTTCATGACTTATTTTGAAAGACCATTTTACAAGATTGTTTGATGACGATTTATCCCCCTCAAATAATGACCCGTTTTCTATTTAAAGAGCTGTTGTCATTGTTTGAGCGGTCGAATTATCTTTTAAAAATCTTTTTGTGATTACTGAAAACACTGATTCATTATGAAGACAACTTTTTACCAATAAAAATAAGATTTCTCTTGTTTTAACACATAAACGCACTGAAACATACACTCATGGAAATATAGGAAGCACGGGTTGTGATGCAAAGTAATCACAAGCCTTTGCATGGTCATAGAGTAGACCATGCCCGAGAATAAATTCCCGTTGTTAGGAACAACTGTCTTTTAGACGACATGTTTTCCTCAAGGTGAAAAGTGGGTTACTATCTGAAATAATAGCAAGCCATTTGGCATGTTTTGAAAACATATGGAACTTCTGCTCGAACTTCATTTACAGCCTTGTATCATTATTGAATGATATATCTAAGACCGTAAATGTTGTCGATTTTTAGAAGACATACCTTTGAAAACTTCTTTTTGTATTTTCTCATTTTTAATTTTGTATTTTGTTTTTATAAAGGTTTATATAAAATGAAAATATTTTTGATTTTATATTTTTCTCTTTTGTTTTTATAAAATTTTATAAAAATAGAAATAAAAATAAAAATAAAAAAATCTTTTTGTGTTTTTATGATTTTGAAAGTAATTTAATTAGGATACATGAAGATTCTTTCTTGAAGATAAAGCGCACTGAAGCGTACACTCTTCTTTTCTTTGAGGAGCGGGGCCAGAAGTGTTGTCTACAGACACCATTATCATGAAGCATGGGTGTTGATCTGAATTAATCAACAGCCATTGTCCTTGTTCATCATACATAAATTCCTGGAACCCTTGTTTTCTGATATATCACTTTTTTCAGCAAACAAACTCGAGTATTACCTTTTAGGGATTTGCATAAGGTACCTGCACTTTAGATAAGAGTACTGCTCTGACATTGTCGAGTTTGATCCGCATTTATAAGGTTAGTGATTAATCATATGAACCATTTGTGGAGTTCACATTCATCCTTTGTTGTGCTAGATGTGAATGTTCTTTCCAGTTGGGAACCCACTTAAGACCTGCAGTGTTAAAAATTCTACCCGTTCGGTATCCACATAGGTGATGATCTAGGGGTCTGTTTTCTCGTGGCTCAGTGGCAGACTTTTATTGGGAGCACAAAAACTATGTCCTGTAACGATCTTCCTACCAGGTTTTTGAGTGTGACTCGTTGGATCTACAGGTTTGTTACTATTTCTAGTCTTATTGGGTTGAATCTTAGCACGAGAATTCACTTCTTTTAGGAATTTTGTTATACATTGTCTATCATGATTGCACTTAAAGACCACACTTTTGAAAAAGTGTGCACACAAAGTCGTTTGAAGTCTGAGAAAGGACTAGATTTCCTTGTGTGACATTGCTTTTGGCTTAACGGTTGTAGTTGGGAATAAAACTAACTTAGATGTTGGCAAAACCCTAGATGTTTTGATTATTGCTCCTTTGTTTTGATTTGCAACTATTTGTAGTGTTTTGTGTTTTAGCAGTTGGACATTACACTGTGTGGACCTTTACTATCTCTTTCTTGTGTCTTTTTCTTAGCTTCACTCTAGTTAGTAATTATTGTACCATATCATCTTGGAACTTAATTTTGGCTTGTTCTTAGAACCTATTCCTGATGAGCTAGAGCAACATATGATTAGGTTTCTGCAAAAGCAAATTCATTTCACTTAGGCAAATTATGTTGAGTGACTGGTTTTGACAAAACATTATTCACATCAAATTGGGAGGCAAACCGTAGTTTTGAAAAATTAGGTCGTTTAGATTTAAATGCATTCGGTTGTCTAACAACTGATTGGTTTCTGGGTGGTTGTAAAACCGGTTTCCTCAAGATGGATGGTTTTGCAAACTTAGTATCTACGCTATTTCCTTTTAACTTTCTTAATTTATTTTTCAATGCTACATTAGCAAAAACCTTTTCTTGAATCTGAGCCTTTAACTTAGCATTTTCAACAGTCTTACTATTTATTTGAGCAATCAGTGAGTCATTATGGTCTTTTGTCTGAACTCGTGTCTTTTTTATAGAATCGTAAAGATCTTTGTAAGTCTGTTTCAAATGCTCATTTTATTATTGCAACTTCTCATTCTCTGCAACGTATTTAGCACACTTGTTACAATTCGTTTATTGGATCTTTCAAGTACATCAATTTACTTGTTAATCTTGGCTTTATTTAATGTTTCATTCAAAAATTTGACATGTTGCCCGTTCTTTTTATAGCTTGATTTTGATATTTAGTTCCATTGTTAACAAAATGTGCTTCCATTCCTTGAATGATCTTTTTGAAGTTGGGACAACGGTCTTTTTTGAGACAAATATTTAAGACTCGAGAGATTGGTTTGAAATATTCAGTTTCTGTTATCAAGATGATAGGATCAAGTAAAGGACATGAAATTGACATTCTTCAGCCATTCTGTTAAATCTTCCTCCTCTAGGACAACATATTTGTTGAATCAAGATTGGTTTTCTATCACCTTTTTCCATCAGATGTGTGTTATATTTGGGTTTATGATTGCACAGAATGTTGTTGTTCATTTGCTCTGTGTTTCATGTGAATAGGTAATTATGTACCTCAGCCTAATGGCTGTTTGTCATTACACGGAGTTGTATCTGCTTCCTCGCATGTGTATCTTTCCAGATACTGATGCTTGAATCTCGCCTTTTGATTCTGTCTCAGTGATTTTCCGTAACAATCAAAACCTGCATCTAATGCTTTTACTCGATCCACCTTTCACTTTTTGACTGCAATCACTCTATTCAATTAACCCTTTCTGTTATTTTCTCGTTTATGCTGTGATCTTTCATCAATAATACTTCTTACTCGGATTCCATGGGTTGGATTAGTGTTTCACGGAATTGTTTGATCTAAGTTGAGTATATTCAATGGATTCAGTTTTTTGAATAATCTTCATCATATCGAGTTGCTTTTCTAGATTACCCAAGTTAAAGTAACCATAAAAATTCTGTGAATGTCTGATTATCTTGATCAATAGTGCTAACACACAATGCCAACGTTCGAATCCTCCCTTGATTGAAAAAACCTTAAGATGTGAATGGAGTAGGCAAAATGATTCCATGCATTTTTCCTTTGCTTTGTCTTGCATTTGTTGCAGTGTTGCAATCTCTCATAGCTTGTGAATTGAATTCAAAGATCACATGAATATGGCAAAAAATCATCCCAACTGAATCATTTAGCCGAATTTAGTTTTAATGTACAATGGTTAATCACATAATCTGTTATGCCCGAATTAATCCGATAACGTGTCCACACTTAAAGCCCAAATTTGATCTTATAATTTATAGCCCTTTAATCCAACAATAACAACATTCGGTCTAGCTTTTATGAAATGAATCCCAGCCCAACGCTATTCCAAACCATTCGGCCCATTTCCATCATACAACTCTCGTCCAGCCCATAATAAGATTCTGATCCAAAAATATTATGGTCCAAAACATACACCAACTATTGGCCTATTTGAGTGGTTAGAAAATTAGCCCACACTGAATGTGTTAGACGCAACCTATTGTTGATCCAACAATAACTTTGACTAATATATAACCAATCTTACCCTAATTTTTGGTAACATAGCACAAACCCTAATCACACACATCTCATTACTAACGCCACCAATCCCTCTTTTCTCTCCCATCCAGTAGTCACCAAAACATTCATACTCACATCATAAATATTAACTCCCAAACTCCTTACATCCCATCATTCGTATGATATAACCCCAAAACATAAATTGAAAAACAACTCGTTTGTCTTCGATGAATCAGATACAAGATCGAACATGGCTTCTAGATCATAAGTATGGTCTCGGGTAGGTTGATTTTCTTTTGATTTGTTTGTCTTGAGTGACATCGAAATAGAGAATAGATTATAACATTATTGTTATAAATCTGTCTTTTAATTTCGAAAATTGAAAAGGTTTTTACCTTACATAGATTGATGATGAAATTGTGTTTAATCAAAAAGAATTAATGGTGACAAATAAACACATATCTGAGATCGAGTTTTCTTTGCATTTTCTTGATTTTCATTTTGATTTGAGTTATTGATGGGAGTAGGAGTGGGAAGCAGATGTTGTTGGATTAGTTGTTATAAAAATGTAACGATGGGTTAAATAGGTGATGAGTTGTATTTGTGGATTTATATTGATGGTTGTGATGATGTTGATGATGGTTTTGTTTATGGTTTGTTGTTGTTTAATCGTGGTCTATCCTTATTTTCATCTGACTTAGTGAGTTGACCCGAGTCAACTCGGTAAATACCGAGTTGACTCGGTTTAGAGTGGTTCGGTTCTACTTGTTAGACACTCACTCATTCGGCTCTCACTGTTTAAAACTCGTTCGGTCCACAAAGGTGTACACTCGTTCGGTTCACACAGTTTAAACTCGTTCAGTTCGTTAAGGTCAAGAACTCGTTCGGTGCTCAAAGTTAAAACTCGTTCGGTCCTCATTGCAAATTACTTGTTCGGTTCACACATATAATTACTCGTTCGGTCCTCCTTATAATAACTCGTTTGGTTCTTCTTGGTTTGGACTCGTTTGGTTCTTCTTGTAATGAGACTAGTTTGGTTGTTGAACTTTGAACTCGATCGGTTGTTGTTGAGATGAACTCGTTCGGTTGCCTTGTCTTGAACTAGATCGGTTTGCTAAAGAAGTGTACAACTATCCTTAACTAAAACTGTCCTTGATAATAAAAATTTGGATCTGTGTTTGTTGCTTTTATTTTCAAACCGTTTGGACCATGAAATAAGCTAAACCAGTCAGTAAGTTTTAAAAACTGTTTAGCAACCAAATCAGCCCCAAAAAAATCAGAAATAAGCTTTAAAAAAAATTGTGACAACCCAAGAATAAGCCTCGAAAATAAGCGAAAAAAAACAAATGACTCCGTGGCTTTTTATACCAAACACAACCACTAAATAAGCCAAAAATAAGGACAAAATGAGACAGATGAGACCACAAATGGCAACAGTGACATATTCAAAAGTAACAGATTTTAAATAAACATATTTGAGACCAAGAAACCAAATGGACAAAAATCAAAATCGACCCAAGAGTATGTTGCCATGGCTCTTGATACCAATTGAAGGTCTACGTAAACTATGATCCGGTGGTCTTGGTGAGTCAAACCACATGATAGCCATTTTAGTGAGAGAAAGTAGTGAGATGGAAGATGGACTTGTGATTAGATGGAAAATGAATGAAGGATACAAAATGACTCAACAATGCCAAATGACTCAACCCCTCTATGGAAGCCATAGAGGGGTATATATAGCCCATACGCCTCTAAACTATACATAGTTGCCTATTCTAGTCCTCGCGTATGTGACTATGATAAACTATGGTAATTCTGTAATGTCGTCACGTAAAAGTGAATTCCCAACAATCTTCCCCCACGGGACGATATACAGAATTACTTACAATAATTTCCTAACAAGTACATAATGATTAAGAACAAGAACTTCCATGAAGCTTCATATGCTGATGACGTCTTCTGTGGTGTTTGACTTCAAGTCTGCACTCCAACATGAATCATCTTTGTAGTACTTTGTAGGAGAAATACTGTAATAGGCACGAACTAAGTAACCCATACACTTCTGGTTAAGGAGAAGCTTCTGAATTAGCTTCCCCCTAATTCGTGCCACATATTCTTGATTTAGAAGCTTTAAAAGCTTCCCCCCAAACTAGCAATGAATCAGCTTCCCCCTAATTCATGCCACATATTCATTATTTAGAAGCTTTCAAAGCTTCCCCCCAAACTAGCAATCCTCTCTTGAGCAGTTTCAAAGCTTACT
>BQNB010076251.1:0-31213 GCA_026074375.1 Tanacetum coccineum | reverse complement strand
TATATTAAAATATGAATTATTATTTATTTATATTTAATAATGAGGGGATATTGTTGGGTCAATTCAGCGCCCTTCAGTCTCTCAGTAAATTTAAACCAAAATACCCTAAGTCAAGTCTAGCTGAAGACAGTTCAGCTTCAGTTCTTCGGGAACTTAGAAGATCAAATAGTATCTTCACTTCAGTTTATGTGGCAGTTCAGAAAATGAAGAAGGCCTTAGCAAGAGCTTTAGTTCAACTTGGTTGACAATGCTAAGCTGAACGATGTCGATCTCCTCTCAGAAGCTGAAATAAAATGTTTCACTTCTAGAAGGTTTACAAGGCGGGAAAAAGATATGCTTTATATAAAAAAGAATAAAGCATATCTCATTGGGAATGAATACTTCTAAAGGTGGTATAGAATTACAACAACTTTCTCTAAAAGACTGTTCCTAGTACCTTAAAGGATGTCTTCATTAAACGAGATCTCAACCACCCATCCAATGCATGACATGTGTCCTAAAGAACCTCTTGCAAACCCTAATTTCCTTAGTATAGAAGGAAAGGTGTAATGGAGTAAATATGCATCTCTTGCAATTAATGTGAAAAACATTCAAGAGTAAGTTATTCCCAAATCTAACTATAGAACCACTAAAGCTAAAGCTTAAGTGTTGGTTAAGAGTTTGTACTTAAACTTGTTACTTAGGTTCGAGTTTAAGTTAGAGATGATACCACCAAATGTTCATTTAACTTCTTTGATATTCCGCAAGCAAAATATGTCTTAGATTCTTTATTTCATTCTAATAAGAGTTTATACGTTGAAAAGTTAATATTGTGTTGCTTTAAACTTGTTCTTATTATGTCTTACATATTTGTTTAAAACCCATGGAATGTGATTAGTTTAACTTAATAAACCTTATATCACATTCAAGGGGACCAACAAGTGGTATCAGATCAGTTTGACTTATAAAACCTTTTCAAAAGGTTTTTATAAAACTGCTCAATATATTTTTAAAACCAAGGGCCCGTTTGGTTTGCATATGGGTTTAGGATTTGAATTTGGATTTGGTTTTAAATTTGGATTGAGATTTTGGATTTGGATTTGATTTAAGAGAGAGAAAATATATTATATATATTATTATTTGATAAATAGTACAAAAAATAATTAAAATTTATTATTATTTTAATAATTAAAACATAAATAATTAATGATGGACCCACTTGATAAAAAGGATATGTGGCTGTAAAATTGATATGCATATTCTATTACATGAAAATAAGCCATACCAGGGATGTTGATGTGGAATCAAAAATTTCACTATTTCCAATCCATGGGCCCACTTACAAATTCATTACCAGGTATCAAACAAATTTAAATAGCCTCCACACCATGATAACAAACGTACCCCAAGATCCATTAATGGCAGCAGAAGTACCACAAACTCTTGAATCTAAGGGTAGCCAGTTAAATGCAGCTCCTGTACTAGAGGTGGAAAATTTCACCAATTGGATGAAAAGGTTCATGTGTCATATAGTTAGTATTGAACCCTAATTCAAAAACATTATTCTAAATGGTCTTTATGTCCCAATGACAACTGGTGTGAAAAAAATAGAAACATAATGGACAAACAATGAAAGAAAGGCTGATAACTTAGACCAACGACTTAAAAGTCTGATGTGTTGTAGTGTAGGGTTGTTTTTTATATGATTCAAGTTTTAAATTTATATTTTGCCGACTCAACCAAAAACAACACTTTAACGGGCAATGTACCCGATCGGTAGTAGTTTCGTGGTAAGTAGGGTGTCGATCACTGAGAGCGAGGTTAAATCTATCAATTTAATTAATATCTTAGTTATCTAATCTATGTTAATTCTATTCTAATCCTATGTTAAACCTATGTAAATCTAAATCCTAATTCTAATGGAAAATGGGAGTTTTCAGCCTAAGAGACTGGCACGGTTTGGTTGGTGACTACAATCAATTCAAGAAACTGTTACCCACGCAAGCTAATTAACAAAAGATAAAAGAGCGGTCGAACCTTATATAAGAAAACTGTATTAACCATTATTAATCCGATTAGAACGTTGGTTTGTTTATTTAGTGCAATGATTTCTTCTCTCGAGGTGGCATATCATTCTTAAGACTTAGGCGTTACATCATCCTAAGACCTAGACACGTTAATTCTGTCACAATTAAAGCATCCGCATAAAGCATCCTTATTTGCTGATTATAATCTATCTTAGGGATTAAAGCAATGGTGATCTTGTTAAACCCTAGCTCATAGAGACTTTACCCACTTACCGCTTAATGGCAATCTATACACTAGTAGTCCACTTGTCCAACTATCCAATGGAATCAGAACGTTATTTGTTGAATTATCTAGGTCACCTGCTAGTCAACACGATCAATAAACCATTGGCAATATCCAATTAACTAGTTAAGCCCGAAGCGTATCCTAGACACAGACTTAGAAGGACAATATTTATGTAACTATTATTCTAGGTGTATAAATTACTATATGGAGAGCTATCCTGGACTCTAGATCCGCTTGGTCCACTTAGCTAGATCCAGTTGAATGATAGGTCGCATACAAAAGCGCGTAAACAAGTATAAATTGATAAACATAAACAAGCACTCAACGATAAATCAAGAAATCGATATAAACAAATACCAAACATTCAGATCTTCATAATAATGGCTAATACCCGAAGGTATTAGCCTTCAAACGTCATAATAAATACAAGAGTAATAATTTAGCCAAGGTAAACTAACCGAGTTAACGAATGATACCAAAAACTGAACGATTACTAAAGTATATGGAATTACACGATGTCACCTATGGAATTGAATACGTTGCTCGAACTCTTCTGCTCTTTTTCTCCTCTTAAAATCCACTTTTGTGGTTTAGGTATCGAGAATATGATTTAGCACACCTAAAACTTATTTTTGAGTTTTCTATTTATAATGTCTAGAAGTCGGTTCAATACGGCGTATCTAATGGGTTGGATACGGCGTATTAGGGATTTCTTGGAGTAGGGACCACGTTTGATATCTTCCAGAATATTATATTGATTCCATATCTTGAATACGGCGTATTGAGTCCTCTGGATACGGCGTATTGATCTTTAATCTTCTGTGGTCTTTGGTGAGTGTAGACACGGATACGCCATATCTTCTTGATGGATACGGCGTATTGGTCTTCAGAATATTAATCTTCAAAATATCTTCATTTAAGCTCCAGAATGCACTCCTTTTTCTATGTTTCACCAATTACTCCATAATTACTACAATTCTCAAATAAAAACGATTAAGTAACAATTCTTTGCAATAACTATACAAAATGGGTTATTATCGTGGGATAAACAATGCTATAAAATAGACGTTATTTGATGTCATCAAATATCCCCCACTTGAATTCTACTTGTCCTCAAGTAGCCTTTAGAAGTTTACAAAAATGTATCCCTAAGAATATTTTTTGTTAAAGTACTTATTCGATCAATTACAAGTATACAACCAAACACCTCATGAAATAGGAAGATGAAAACACTTAAATCACTCAACTAATCTATGTGGTAACATGTAACTAATTCACTCAATTGCTCGGTCGTGGAGAGTATTCTATCATAAGCTTGGCAAGGATACACATATCCCCTACTAAAGCCAAGGAGTAACAAGTTTATAAATGTACATATGGGTTTTTGTATGGAAAGGCATACGGTGTGATCATTCTACAATCTTTCACCAGAAGTACCACTCCAACAAGGCAGCTGAAGCACACATACACACCCGGAACGCCAGGATAGACATGAGTGTTCGATCACATCCTCATTCGAATTTAACCAACGGTTAGGATAAAGAATGATATAGGGTAGGAACCTTTAAACTTTCACCAAAAGTCATAAACCAACAAGGTACAAGACATGCGTATACACCCGGAACGCCGAGAAAGACATACATGTTCGTATGAATCCTTATTCGCGTAAAACCAAAGGTTAATCATTAGGTGAGAGGGAAGTAAATTGCTGTTAAATAAAAATCAAGAAACAAACAGATTAAGGCTTAAAGTACAAGTTGCTAGACACTTATTTTCCCGACCGTTATTATGACCGAGACACAACTATTTACAACGTCTTGATCATAGATAAAAAACAACAACATAAGTTGGCTTTCCTATAACGGTCAACTCCCCAATCATCCCAAAACTTTACATACTTTACAAGGCAAGTGGCGATATCTTCCACTTTGTACAATACTCTACATCATTGATTTTTGTCGACGTATCAACGAATAATCGATCATTCGTATAATTCCTTCGGTAATGCTCTTTCGCAAAACGATTATCTTCAAACTTTCTTTCTCTCTCTCTTTTTTTTACTAACTAAACTTCAAATCTTGGTGTAGTTTCACCATCTTCACGATCATAATAATTCTGGATAATTCGTTCGGTAATTTATTCGTTCTTCGGATTCACCATTAATTATGAATGTAGTAAAATCACATGAGGTTTGACTACTAGTATACATTCCTATTTGCAATGTGCAAATTTCCAACCACACCAAAGATAGAAAATGACACAAGACTCGGGAAATACAGACTTTACACTTTAAGCAACTAGCAACTGTAAATTAAACTTAATCTAACAAGGTAGGTTAAGTTGTAAGGGTGTAACAAAACAAATAATTGGTGTAAATTCCTAAAGGATTGGTTCTACAGGTTATTCTAGTGGATCATCACTCTAAAGATGATAGTGGAAGGGTTTAAACTAGAGGTTAACTAACCGGTGTAGTTAGTTAATAAGCAACATGTAAAGGCGATTTGGTTGTAATCCTAAGATTTACCAATTTAAACAAGTTACTCCAATTAAATCCATAATACTCATTATTGTGGTCTCGAATAGATATACCAAGCCAAGTTCTAAACTCTACAACATCACCGGAACACTCATATTTTATGGAATTTGGGTAAACATTAGGAAACGGAAAGGTTAAATCCTCACAATATCTATCAAGGGTTATTGTGTGCGGGTTATGTATCATGTAATTTCACAAAAGTATGCTTGAATTTTTTTAAATTTGAGCATAATTTAAGCTTTTTATTGTGAAAAATAGGACAAGTAAACATTCTAATTCCACCCCCCCACTTGAATTATACAACGTCCTCGTTGTATATGTAAAACATTAAATACTGGAATTTAAAAAGAATTAGAATGATAAACTCCCCTGATATTTGCTCGGTAGGTTCTCCAATTTGCGTTTATGAGCAAGATCATGTGTTGAACAGACGCCTTGAGGTTTCAAGACTCCAACACTTCAAGATTTCCAGATTCGTAAATTCTCCACTAAGATTCGTCGATATTTCCTTCACGAGGTCCTGTGTAAAACATAGGAAAAACAAATGCATTCCTATCTTGGTATCTACAGTTAATTTAAACTAAACTAAAACAAACTAAATACGGGTCAGACCGTGGATACGGCGTATCAAGTAGATGAATACGATGTATTTGCAGAATTGACAATAATGTTTTTAAAGTGCATGAAAAATAAAGAGTGATAACGTCCAGACATTCAATGCGCCGTATGGTATGGGGCGGATACGCCGTATTGAAGTCTGGGAAGACAGACTCGATAACAAAATTAAATAACATTTCGGGTTGTCTCCCGGGAAGCACTTTTGTTTACAGCAAAGTCTTTAAGTTAGACTTTTCTTCAGCTTCTCTTACTTCACGTTGCTCTAGTCACCATCCATCCTTCGTCTATAATCCGAAAGATTTCTTGTTAAGCTTGGCACGCATTTCTTCTCGTCATAATAAGATCATCCTATTCGTCTTCTTTTACAGCAACATACTCTTCATGATCATTGAACAAATATTTAATCATCATATATTTCCTTATGTTGCATACCGGTGGCTCATGAATTTTACATAATTCTTTATTCCCATTATCTTCATGATTAATTTCATAAGCATCATCATAGTTTGTATATATGTTCCATTTTCTCTTGAGCTTGCAGCATGACTCATCATTGTTGATAACTCCATCCATGATAGCTTTGTTTCTTAAAGCTTCTTCTTTAAGTTCACAATCATCTAAAGCTTCGTACCACTCGTAATCCTGATAATGGAGTTGGTTTTTAATAATGTAAGTTCCAGGTAAATTCCCTCCATTATAGTAACCATCTTCTTTCCAGCTACATGTTGGCCATTCCGAACACCCAGTTTTATAGTTGAAAGGATCGCAAGTATGTTTGACTGGTTTCGGCTCTGTCCAAACTCTAGTGTCAGTCCATGGTTTCTCATCAACCCATGGTACATCCTTATTCCATTCATAGATCCAGTCATTTTTGTAGTCATCATAGGTCTTAAACCCCGTAATATCCTTTGTAAGTATGTCCGGATCTACCTTGAGAAGATAATAAAATTCGTTGAATGCTGAACAGATAGGTGTCTCATAGTCAAATATATTAGTGTCGATTCGAAACACTTCAGTAATTTCATCTTCATCATCGAAAGATTCCTCATCAGTAAGCTCAACTTCATCATCTCCTCTGATCCAATAAATGCATAATGCTTTTATAGTATATTGATCCATCGTCTTGTAATTGAAAATTTTTGATCTTAACCATTCAATAAATGCAACATCAGACGGATCATACCCCATATCATCATCAGTTTCATCATCAAAATCATCATCCATTACAGAGTTAAATGGGATTTTAGCAACTTTAACTTTATATGTGAATAAATCATTATCCATCCCGCTTAATCGGCTGACTTCCATGTTAAAATTCTCAAGTGATGTGTTGCAAGTGAGCGAAACATCTTTGACTTTTACGTCCTTAATTTTCTCGAACTCTCCTTTGATAACCTTAGTCATTCTTACTGAAAAATATCCAGAAAATTATTAGTAGAACCAGCGGAGAAAGGTATATATATAAAAAATTTAGGCTTAAAATTCGAGAATGGAAAAGAATTTTATCAGAAGATCGATACGCCGTATCCAATGGAAGTGGATACGCTGTATTAATCTGTTAGGATGAATACGTTGTATTGGACAGAGAACTGGATACGCCGTATTCGGTGGGATTGGATACGCCGTATTCAACTGTCGACTAGAACAGTATATTCAAGAAAAACAATTAAATACACAAACAATTAAACACAAAAATATACAAGCAAACAATTAAAGACAAATATACAAAATATACAGAATATACAAAAATATACACTATTGTTGGGATTTAAAGTCTTCATAGTTTGTACTGCCAAGCATAATTTAGTACTGCTCAAGATACATGGAAATATGCTAAGTGTTGGAAACTGCCAGTACTAATCAGTTAGTACTGCTAGAGTAAACTTAGTACTGCTAGAGCAAAGTTAGTACTGCCAGTACTAACTTAATACTGCTGAAGGACTTAAGACTACTGGTGAAGACTGAATAAAAAGGTAACATATTCTTTATACAGGCTAAAGAATCGATCAAGGATTGGGATCAACAACTAATCTAAATTACACTAATCCTAAGGGTTAGATCTAATCTAATGTTAAAAACTAAAATATCAAAATAAAAATCAAGACTAATTTTTACTCCCCGGCAGCGATGCCAAAAACTTGATGTGCTATCGTTGTATGGTATATTTAAGATGATTTAAGTTTTAAATTTATATTTTGCCGACTCAACCAAAAACAACACTTTAATGGGCAGTGTACCCGATCGATAGTAGTTTCGTGGTAAGTAGGGTGTCAATCACTGAGAGCGAGGTTAAATCTATCAATTTAATTAATATCTTGGTTATCTAATCTATGTTAATTCTATTCTAATCCTATGTTAAACCTATGTCAGTCTAAATCCCAATTCTAATGGAAAAGGGGGGTTTTCAGCCTGAGAGACTGGCATGGTTTGGTTGGTGACTACAATCAATTCAAGAAACTGTTATCCACGCAAGCTAATTAATGAAAGTTAAAAGAGCGATCGAACCTTATATAAGAAAACTGTATTAACCATTATTAATCCGATTAGAATGTTGGTTTTTTTATTTAGTGCAATGATTTCTTCTCTCGAATCATTCTTAAGACTTAGGCGTTACATCATCCTAAGACCTAAACACGTTAATTCTATCATAATTAAAGCATCCGCATAAAGCATCCTTATTTGCTAATTATAATCTATCTTAGGGATTAAAGCAATGGTGATCTTGTTAAACCCTAGCTCATAGAGACTTTACCCACTTACCGCTTAATGGAAATCTATACACTAGTAGTCCACTTGTCCAACTATCCAATGGAATAAGAACGTTATTTGTTGAATTGTCTAGGTCACCTGCTAGTCAACATGATCAATAAACCATTGGCAATATCCAATTAACTAGTTAAGCCCGAAGCGTATCATAGACACGGACTTAGAAGGACAATATTTGTGTAACTATTATTTTAGGTATAACACCCTGTGTTTTAGGGTCATTTACGACGTCAATATATTCACTATTTATTTTTAGTATTGTACGCGTTTGCTTTTAAATCGTAATCGTTAAGTTAAACAATTAAAGAAATGTTACCCCACGCTAGTAATGACAATAAGTAAAGGCAGCTCGAACCTATATATAAGAAACTGTATTGGCCATTATTAATCTGATAGAACGTTGGTTTGTTTATTTAGTGCAATGGATTTCTTCTCTCGATAGTGGTCATATCATTCTTAGACTTAGGAGTTACATCATTCTAAGACCTAGAGCGTTAATTCTGGTCACAATTAAAAAGCATCCGCATAATGCATCCTTTATTTGCTGATTATATTCTATCTTAGTGATTAGAGCAATGTGATCATTGTTAATACCCGATAGGATCATAGAGACTTTACCCATTTACATTTATGGCATCTATACACTGTAGTCCACTTGTCCCAACATATCCAATAGAATCAAATCGTTATTTGTTGGAATTATTCTTGGGCACGCTGCTATCAAATACGATCAATAACACTATTGGGCAATTTCCAGTTAACATAGTTAAGTCTGACAGCGTTTCCTAGACACAGTCCTTAGAATGACATTATTTGTTGTACTATTATTTAGGTGTTTATATTTACTATATATAGATCTATCTCGGAATTCAGAGTAATTTTAGCAAGGTAAAACTAACCGAGTAAATAATGATACCATAAAAACTAACGATTACTAAAGTATATGGAATTACCACGATGTTCTCCTTTGGAATTTGATATACGTTGCTCGACATCTTATGCTCTTTTTCTCTCTTAAAATTCGACGTTTATGTGTTTAGGTATCCGAGAATTTAATTTTAGCCACATTAAACTAGTTTTGAGTTTTCTATTTTGTAATGTCTGGAAGTCGGTCAATACGGGTATCGATGGGTTGGATACGGCGTATGGGATTTCGTGGAGTGAGAGACCACGTTGATATCTCCCAGAATATTATACTTGTATCTTATCTTGAATATCGGCGTATTTGAGTCATCTGGATACGGCGTAATTGATCTTTAAATCTTCTGTGGGATTTGGTGAGTGCAGGCAACGGATTACGCAGTATCTTCTTGATCCGATACTGACGTATTGGTCTTCTAGAGCTAGTATCTTCAAAATATCTTCATTTAAGCTCCAGAATGCGCACCTTTTGCTATGTTTCACCAATTACTCCATAATTACTGCAATTCTCAAATATAAACGATTAAGTAACAATTCTTTGCAATAACTATACAAAATAGGTTAATATCATGGGATAAATGATGCTATAAAATAGTCATTATTTGATGTCATCATCAGTATAAATATTGCTTGTGATCAGATAGAATTCATATGAATATTCTTGACAGGGTTTCACAATTGTACTAGCCGTTCTCGTTACCAGAGCGTCTCAAAGCAGACAACACGGCAAAAGTGAATCAGATAGTTACTATCTTTCTGATTAAGTCGTCAATTCATATACTGGACCAAATCAATATAGAATCTTGTAAGTCACCTACCGTAGAGTTGTTTGATGTTGACTCTAGAAGGATTTCCATCGTCACTGTGAATATTAAAGTATCACTCAGATGTTCTGGAAAGATCTCAAGGATAATGTTGTATATTGATGAACAATAAGTGTTATACATTGATTGCGTCCTAATGAGATTTATAATTTGATCTCTCTTGGCTCTAGACTCGATTTGTGCACTTTGGTTTTAGTAATCGGAGGCTGGATCAGACTGCCACCTATTCAATATCAATAATATCGGAGTGAGATGTCAGTAGATAACGTGTGTATCTTCGTGACAAATGAGACAAGTTTCTTTTGAGAGAATCTCGAATGGCTAGGAAGGGTTGTGCATTGCATCACTGGGTCCATGACGTCTTTCTTCAATACCAACAATCATCTTTGTGATTTTGATAGTTTATGTATTGACCCGGTTTCTACCTAAGTTATGTGGAGGGCTGCTTTGTTTTCACCCTTTATCCATACATTTCTTTTTCATTCTTCAACTCCTTCAATAGTTACCAAGACATCATCACTAACACCTTGTTGTGATTGTTTCAGTGTTAGCTCAATCTTAATCGGCATTTTTCCCTTATTCTCATTCATCTCCAATCATACCTAAGGACTTCTAATTCTATCTATGAAATGTCCTTGGGTAGATCCCTTCGGTTCTGGTTGGATCATAGGAGTTATATGTAATAACCGGCAATATTTGGAATTTTATATGACTATTTTACCCTTTGAACTTTTCGGGTCCGACTTGACTTTTTGACTTTTGATCTTTTATTGTCACATAAAAACGATTACCGTGTAATCGGAAATTTTTCGGAACATGTTTAAATAATAAATCATATTTATTATTACATATCTCTCGTGTGCAAATTTATTTTTAACTTATTTGACTTGAAAACGAAAAGATATATGTTATTCCTAAGTTGACTTATCAAAAACGACCTGCTAAATCATGTTTTCACAACTCGGACTCTAAAGCAATTTGATGTAAAACGACATTCCGGACAACTTTTTAGCTTTGCCCGAGACCCGAAAAGAAGCAAAAGATGACCAAAATACCCTCACAAAATTTTAGAAACGAGAACAACGAGTACCGACACAAAAATAATTAAAATATTTTTAATTATCACTCTTTATTAAATAAAAATATTTAACAAATTATTTATCAATTTATTCATAAACGTTTGTTAAAAACGCAAATATTCAAGTTAAAGTTTATTTTACGGACAAAATTTATCAGTGATACACAAATAAATAATAAACATTTTAAATAAATTTTATAAAACGTTTATCAAAACTAGTCATGTAAATACCCATATTTCATGGAAAAATCATTTGGAACGCAATGACGCAAGTTTCGTGTTTTGAATCATCCGTTAAGTAGCTTAAACGAGTCCCGAACCATTATATTACAAAAGTTACATTTTTAGTCCCTCTAGTTATATTTACAAGAAACCCCCTTGACTACTCTACATTTGCTACATTGTTTTTTTAAAGTTTCCAACTATAAATTATAAGCATTAGGGTTTCATTTGTTTTTCATCATAAACCTAGCTCCCCTCGACAATTTCCGCGCGGACGGGTGCCTTCCAGGCCAGCGCCAGCCACCTCCAACCCAACCGCTAGTCACACCTCCCTTACACCTCGCTTGCCACTATAAAGCAGCCTCAACAATCATCTCCACCACCGATCCATCCCTACCCACGGCAACAGCCACCACCTCATCTCCTTGAGCCACCATCATCACCGTGACCACCATCTATACTGTAACATCCCCAAAATGGGTCGCAACGGAAATGATGTTCCGGGAGCGTTATTTCATAATACCATTGCACAAGACATGAGAGAACGACCTCTAAATGAGTCGTTTGAAAATGATACATTGGATTTAATAAATGTTGTTACAAAAGCACAACGGCTTAACTTGTTCATCCTTGAAAATGTAAAGATTTTAGACCATAACAAATATTCCCAAAATGTAATGCCTCTAAATCTTTATGTAATGACTCCAAAATGATTGACCACCAATGTATCTCTTTGCTCTTGTACCTCATTGACCTGAGAAAGAGCTACTCACCCGGATGGGGATGTCAATCCCAAATAGATCTATTTATAACATTCGCGCTTACAATCCAATAATTGACAGTTCAAGATAGTGGGCTCAGTGGGTTATTACTACTTAGGCAAACACGTAATCAAGTTGAAAATGTCCACTTGCGTCCAATAGTGAAATCAAGTATTGTATCTCATCGTGAGACATGTAAATGAGTATGTAAACCAATTTGTAAACGAGTTGTAAATGAACATGTAATGAGTTTAAATCAACCATGTAAATGAATTTGTAAGCAAGCATGTTCTCCCCTAAAAGTATATGTAAAACAAGTAAAACATGGGGCTATAAACTCACCTCTAGTAAATAAACTGGAGTATATGAAATCCAAATGTGAACACGTAAACGTCACGGATTATGACCAATTGCAGCTTAATTAAATATCAGGTCGTTTGTTGTACTAAGTACCTTCTGAATAAAACTAATACCACATATAATTCTATATAGTTACATCACCACCTAAAAGTGTTTGTTTAATTTATAATATTAAACAATTTAATTTGTACTTGTAAAATAAGTGTTCATGTATTCGTGTTCTTAAAAATGGTATACTTGTCCGTAAAAATGGTATACTTGTCCAACAATTTGTTATTTGCCAAAAATACTTGATGTGTTATTTACATAATCTCATTATATAAATAATTTAATTATTTGAGAAAATAATATTTATAAGGTTAAAAACGTTTATAATGCCACTTTTAATAAAAACGTCGTATCTTTCTCGTTTTAATCCCGTTTTCATCATTCTTTACATCTATGGATTCGTGTTTGAAAAATCTAATCAAATATTACATTTAGTATATTCATATTTACTGTTATGAACAATAACAGTAAGTGTAGATTTATAAAAATACTTTTTATAAATTTTAATTGTTGAAATCGTATATTAATTGTATCTCATTCGTTTTAATTTGGTTTTTAGTGATTCTTATGTCCAAGGCTTCATAATTAAATTTTCTATCATCTAACATAGTCCATGTCCACTTTATGTTTCTGTAAAAAAATTAGTTTTTATAAAACTACTTTTATAAAGTTACGTTTGTTTATTTTATTACATAAACATGAAAAGGTAATAACTAGTTCATTATCCATTGGTTTTATAAGTTTCTTAGTTTTTTTTGAATCCTTAACACATCTACTTTTACAAAAAATATCAAAGAAATATCTCAGATTCGAATTTATATAGTTTTTATAAACTTAGTTTTATAAAAATACTTTTATACGCATAACTCGTAAAAATTATATTCTTCGTTTTTATATCGATTTTTACAATGTTCGCTTACATGCCTACGATCCTCATGAGATGTGTTATTTTTATAAATCATAGAAATGAATTTTATATGCCTCGAATGAACAGTAATATTTATAGGTTTATTAACTTATTTTATACACTTTTAAACTTTATAAATTTACCACAAGTCTTCTAATTTATAAATTAATATCCATGGTATATAATTTAAGTCCTCTATATTGTGTCCATCCCAATAGGTCCATATTGTCCAAGAAAATTGTCCAACATATTAATTTACTTATCTAAACTTTATAATTAAATAAATAATCAATACTTGACAAATAATTATATTAAACTATCATTGCTTGTAAATCTTGTTTTAAACCATTTAAAACATATTTAAAACATCATCTTAACCATATCAAAAATAAACTCGTGTATGTATATATATGATTTTATCTTATAAACTTTAATAAGAAAACCTAGGTGATGATTTAACTATACACAATTATATAATACATGAAATGAAAGTATTGAAAAGATTAGGGTCTTAGGTAAACCTTAGATGAATGTAAGATGAATGACGAATAATATCAAACCCATCCAAGAAAACCCTAATTAGAAAATTAGGTTTAGAAAACCCTAATTTTCTTGAAAACCCTAATTTGAAACCTTCCTAGTATAAAGCCTTGTATAACCCAAACCAAGCTTCCAAGACACCTTATATATGTTTAATAATAACCCTTAAACACTTGTACTAGCTTAGAAATAAAAAACTATGAATGTGTGTGGGTGAGGAATCCAAGCCGTAGGTTTTGAGGCTTGTTGGAGAGAAAATATGTATTGTTTTTCTAGATCTTGTTTGATGCTATGTTGATATCACTTTATGGAACATATATATAGCAAGACAAGAGCTAGAATACCATTCTATCAAAACCAACAAAGGTTTTGGTGTTGTCTTCCTTGTGTGGCCGGTTAGGGGAGCCAAAAGGACAAAGAGAATGTTTTAAAAATGGTTTAGGGCTAGGTAGATTAGGGAGCATGTCATACCTTGTCTTTGCTTTGTGTAAGAATGAAAATGACAAGTCTTACATGCTTGGTTTTTGTCTCCCTTGGTGGCTTTGTTGTCTAACCGATTATAGAACCAAAAGGAGGGACAAGGTGGTGACAAAAGTGGTGTTTTGATCCTTTGGATAACAAATATGATTGTTTATTGATGTTAGTGGAGGTGTTGGATTTAATTTCAAGTAGTATTATGAATGTGTACATGATATTTCGGTTAGGGCTGATTTGGTGAAGTGTTTTATGAGATTTTTGGGTATTATGGGTATTTAGTGGGTATTTGTTGAAGTATATATGGGTTTATGGTTTGCCATGCATGCAAAAGTGTAGTTTTATTGCGTTACGTGAACGTTTTAGGTAACCAATAAAAATAGAAAGTGTAGAGTTATAAATTATCATCCTAATAACTTTATAACACTTACTTGACGTAAACTTTTATTTGTTTGATGCCCGTTTAAGTTAAACGTTGATTTTTAGCTTACGCGATTTAAATGAAAAGTGAATGCGTAAAAGCCTAAAAATAAATAAAGGAATAATTGAAGTCGTAAAATGACCAAAAAATGTGAAATGTTACAGTCTTCCCATGTTAAAAGAATTGCGTCCTACAATTCAGTTCGAGTTGCCTTCCGGAATTATGTTGATGAAGAGGTGCATATACTTGTCTTAGTCCTCCTAATATGTGTTAATTAAAAATTTCTATCTTAATATAGAACCTCATTGGTACGGGTCAAAATCCTTTGATGGCGGTTAACATTTGTCGGCGGGTTGTCCTTCGAGAATGAAAGTAGAAACTTTGATTCTTGATAAATGTTTTACGGTGACTACTTCTCAACATGGCATGGTACTTTTTTGAATTATACATAGGTGATCAGGCTATGTATATTTGAGGTCTAACGATGCGATGCTCATTTTCATCAAAATAGTGTTATGTATAAAATAATATCGAAATGGTTTACAGTGTGAGAAAATAATTCATAAGATAAGAAAATAAGGTAGTTTATAAGAGAACAACAAAATGATTTGTTAGATGACCGTACCATGATTTATAAGACAATAGGCTAATAGCATCAGATAGTAAAATAATTTATGTGATGGAAACAAAATAGTTTCATAAGGTAAAAATAAGATGTTAGTTTATTTTACTATAGTAAAATAATTTGTCAACAATAGTAAAATGGTTTATCATGTGATAGTAAAATGTTTTATAAAGTTACAATGCTTCAGAGAGTGGTTTGCATGAATAAATGAAAAATTAAAGTAAAATTGACAAAATTTTCACGACACATTAATTTGATAGATAATTTAAAATCATCCACACAGTACAACGAACATGTAAAGGAAGTATAACGCGAATTCCTTAAAGGAAATAGAGTCTATGAAGGTTTCCAACATTAGGTTTAATAGGTAAGACGGGTCACAAGATGATGTAGGTGTTTTACCAGTATGAGGCGGGTGTTCAAAGTCGGAGTTGAATGGTAAGATAACTAGTGGGATCGGCGGACTGTGACATGTTTCAATGTTATGTAAACGGTATTATATAAAGTCATGAAAAAAGTTTTAAAGACCATTGTGTCATTCACAATGTCTTGAGAAATTCTCTAGTATTTATATAAATAACTCTTATATAAAGAGATATAGAATATACGTAAGGGAATGTAAGCATATATGTATATATGTATGTCGTGTAAGCACGTAATGTAAGCAAGTAGTGTAAGAAAGTAAGCAAGTAGTGTGTATGCACATGAAAAAAGGTTTGATGTGATGCAATGTTTGTGAAAACGGTTATAGTTTAGGTAAAATATGCAACCTAGTTCTCTATAACCTTGGCCCTGAATACCAATCTGTAACACCTCCAAAATGGGTCGCAGCGGAAATGATGTTCCAAGAGCGTTACTTCATAATACCATTGCACAAGACATGAGAGAACGACCTCTAAATGAGTCATTTAAAAATGATACATTGGATTTAATAAATGTTGTTACAAAAGCTCAACGGCTTAACTTATTCATCCTTGAAAATGTAAAGATTTTAGATCATAACAAATATTCCTAAAATGTAATGCGTCTAAATCTTTATGTAATGACTCCAAAATGATTGACCACCAATGTATCTCTTTGCTCTTGTACCTCATTGACCTGAGAAAACATATGCTTTAAAAAACGTCAAAACATAAAGTTTGTGGATTCATAGGTTTGTTTATATTTATAAATCAGGACCGCAAGATTCACGGTGATTATGCTAGACTTGTGCACCCATCAAAATTATGTAATTACGTTCCCTAATCTCATGACACTTAGAAGATCGGACATGTATGAATGCAATATAAACATTGCCACATTGTCCAGGATGATGTTCAACCCAAAAAATCCAATCGAGTTGATATACATCCGTTGGTTCACTCGTGACACCAGGTGCGTGTGATGTACACCCTATCACACTATATATAATTTATATAAAAAAATAAGAATCATAAGTATATAAGGATGTAATTATTATTGTTATAGTAAGTATTTTCACGTAGGGTTTAGGATAATGCTTTTTAACCAAAAAGTTATATCAAAAACTCAAGGGTCGTTTCCCTCGACGATGCGTGAGTGAACAATCGATAAGTCGTGCATCGCGGATTTGAATGTTTAAAGTTTTTGATTTGGTTTCTAATTCTACTAATGAAAACGAATAAAACATGTAAAAACAAGTTAACAATAAAAGTATTTAAAACACTTAAAACTTAAAGCACGAAAAACGTAAACGGAATTAATAAACGTCGAACATTTAAGCAAAATATGACAAATTTTATCCCCCCCCCCCCACCCCCCCCCTGTACAAATGGCAAATTTAATTTTTATAAATCCTAAATGACAAAAGAAAATTTTCAGAAAAAGAATTATATTTTTTTGATTTTTATTTTAATTATTATGAATTAAAAATGATTTTAATCTAGAAAATTAATTAAAAATAGTAAACTAATCCTAAAAATTCTAGAAAAATTATAAAAGGTACTTTGCACAAATCTAGACTTAAGAAAAATTAAGCAGGAAAATAAGCTAAAACAAATAAGCAGAAAAATAAGCAAAAACGCCTAATAAGCTTAAACTAAAAATGACTATATTAATTTAATAGTGCAAGATTAAAACTGAAAAAGTCCCTAGGGCAGTTGGCATTGAGTGTGTGTTGTTGCGTTTAAAAGGGTTGAGGTGGGTAGAGGTCAGGGGTTCGAGCCTTGCTCACCCATGATTTCCCTACTTCCCTTTTTTTTGAAAACTTTTTGAACAAACTTATATAATAGCTTACTAAAACCAGCTTTTGTAAAAGAAGCTTTTCTAAAAAAAACTCAAATAAGCTGGAAAAGAGCTAATTTAGAAACAGATACACTTAAAAGCTATTTATCATTTTCACAAAACTCAAAAACACTTATAAGCTAAATAAGTTAAGGATTTTAATCAAATAAGATTTAACTTCCCATTCAACTAACTTAATAAGCATTTCTTAACCAGGACTTAAGCATATAAAAACATAAAGCTATAAGCTAAAAAGAAGAAAATAAGCACTTAGATTAAACTCAGTTATCAAAACAGACAAAGGGGCATCTTCGAGCTTATTTTTAAGCAAGCTAAAGGATCCTTATGACCTAATGACCTATACTACCTTTAAGCTTGTGCTTAATACTATCTAAATCAGCATTCAAAAGGTATTTTGAAATCCAATTAAGCTATGAAAAAACCAATTGAAAAAGCTACTTATGCTGTTTTACTCTATTTTTCGTTTTTTATAAAACGACAAAGTGCTAACTTAAAGACCTAAAACAGATTACTAAATAAGCTACTTTTCCTAAATAAGCTATAACAGATCTAGATTATCCTAAAAACTAATTGTGCATCAAGTTTGAAAACCTAATTCTAACTCTATCTAACTTAATTTTAAGCTTGAAAAGGCTTAAAAAGCTGTTTAACTAACTGATGCACAATTAACTATAAATTTTGGCAAACTTAAATTAAAAGTGCAAGAACTTCATGGACTTGATTAACTCACTATGTTGAGACTTAAATTTGCATGAAATGAACACCAAAAAAATCAATGATCAAAGATCAAACCATATAAACATGTAGAAAAACTTTGAGCCACAAATTCATATTATGTTGCTAAGACCATTACAACTTGAATTTAGACATTTTAAGAACTGAATTAAACTCAATCTTAAAGACCAGTATGAGCTTATGAAATTGAATTCAAGTGACAAAAATGGTCTAACAGTACTAACTTATGTTAGTACTGTTAGATCGAAACATTCTTTTAAAAAAATAATTTTCCATATTATGCTAGAAAAAATTGATTAAGCTTAAATCTTATGAGAACAGATGACTATCAATGCAAATTAGGATCAAATAAGAAAATACTAATAGGAAATAAGCACCTTATAATAAGCTACATGATAAAGCATATTTTAGGCTTTTTTGGCAGTTTAGATCAAAATTAAGAACTAAGCTAATCTAAACTATAATTTAACAATTTAAAGCAATATTAAGACTAATGAAACAGTATTAGGCAATTATAAGCAATAATAAGCAGATATTTAAGCATAAGCAGAACAATAAGCTAAATAGAATTTTAAGCTAAATTCAAAGTAAAAGAGATAGTACCTTTGTCCTAGCTAAACAGGGACTTTCAATTGCTTAAATGAGCTTATCTACAGTGCTAGCTTATGAAACAAGCTAAGAATAAGCCTATAAGTCCATCCAAATCTGACTTATCTTCCAGATGGCTTATTCAACAATTTATGGTAATTTAAGAGTAATTTTGGCTTATTCAGCTAAGCTTTAAAAGGCTTAGCTGAATAAGCAACAGATTTGAAGGTAAGGAGCTTAAGTGAGTTTATCGAGCTTATATCTAACACATTAAAACCATGATTGCTCGATAATAAAACAGAATTTAAGGAACAATTTAAATGAAAACAGAATTTTATTAAATTCAAATGAGATTACATTGCTTAAAAGGAAATTACATTGAGGAAACAATAATAAGCTAAAAATAAGCTACTAAACTAAATTAAGCTACTCCTACACTAATCCTACTCCTAGATGCCTCTGTGTGTTGAGCTTCTCTTCTATTTATAGTTATGTAAGGAAGGTTCTAGCCTTCAGGACGCTCCCATTGCTTTAATCACGACCATCCAATCATAACCAACTCTTGAATTCCAATCCTAGCCCTTGATTATAAGCCACGTCTCCCAACCAATAGAAAACTCCCGGATTGTCAGCGTGGATAGAATAGATGTCAGATGTGTCAGAGACCTTCTAGAAGGATTGGGGAGTGTGTATTATGGATGAGAAGCTTTTACCCCGTGCGTTGCTATGGTGAATTGGGAGGGAAAAAAGAGGGAGGTAAAAGATGAACAGTAACAACATTTTAATTTGGGGATTTTGACCCAAGGTTATACATGTTTGACTTAGGTTTGGATTCATAAAAGGGAAGATGGGCTATGATTTTATAACTTAGGCCACGATGGATTTGAATTTGGGCTTTTGTGGAATTTAGGGTTTATGGCTTATTTAGATTAGGAGTTGGGCTGACCCGGCCCAATAAAATGGGCCCGGGTTGGTCTGTAGAGTAAGGGTACGCCTATGGGCCCGGGTTGGTCTGTAGAGTAAGGGTACGCCTTCGGCCTCGTTTTTTTTGTCCTCTTTCCATCCTCGTGCTCAGCTTTGTCCGTGTTTGTCTTTATTTTGTCCATTTCTTTAATATCCGCACCTGTACATACACAAACACAAAAACAAGCATATATTTGCAATTTTTATTATGTTTTTGGTCTTTTGGGTTCGTTTTTCAAGGTAAAAGGTATGTGTATTTAGACACATACCAAAATCTCCCATACTAAGCTATTGCCGTGTCCTCACACAATATTATAAATAATACTTTAGAAAACTAAGAATCTTAATCCCCCTTGATTAATTACCTCGAAAAGTAGCTAAGTATTCATCTTAAGGGATTAAAGAAGCATTAGCTCTGAAAAGCCCCGTTTTTCCATTTTCAACATTTTCCTTTTTTTTATGCTTTTTCATAACTTTCCATACTTTAACACTTCATAACATTGCGCCTTCATTATTCTTCGATAATACTTAAGATCATGAAACAAGCAAAATAAATTCATCGTCCCTAACTTTCACTTTTCCATACTAAGCTTAAAAATAAGATCATTGTCAAATACAAGTCATGATACTAACACTACTCATAAATACTAATTGTGTATTACTTTTCCTCCCTTACTCATAATTTTGTATCTCAAGATTTTATTTTTGTCATATACTCGAAGGCTCTTTAAGACTTAATTTGATATTTATTAAATCCGAAAATAAAGTGGGACGGTTAAAGATAAAAATTAGCTTCTTCCCCTATCCTTAAAAACCGAAGAGGTCCATATCGAGGTGACCGAAATTTGGCTTTTATTAGGCTATTTGACTTAATTCATGTCATATACCCTAAGGCTCTTTAAGACATAAATCAAATGAAATTTAATTTGCACCATATACCCTAAGGCTCTTTAAGGTACAAACAAATCATTTATTAAACATGATTCAATCATTCACGCCATATACACTAAGGCTCTTTAAGGTACAAACAAATCATTTATTAAACATGATTCAATCATTCACGCCATATACACTAAGGCTCTTTAAGGCATGAACAATTTAATCACCTACGCCATATACCCTTAGGCTCTTTAAGGCATAAGTAATCTCATGATTAACTCTACTTACACCATATACCCTAAGGCTCTTTAAGGTGTAAGTAAAGCAATTATTAGTATGATATATATAGTAGGCCAAATTCTGAATCCTAATGCATACCTATTTTATTAGCAACGTCTTCCAAGTTAGTGGGAATTCACTAAAGATTAAATTGAATCGGACAACCTTATTTATTAAACATTATTAATATACAAGTGAAACAAGCTAATTGGAGAAAAAGCCACAATTAATACTTATGAGCTTGAAAGAAAACCAACTATTCCATGTTTAATATCATGACTTATAATTAACACTATCATTTCTCGTTCTTCGCAATTTAAAATCTCTAAGAAAGAGACTCGTGAATGCTTAGCCTAGCGAATTAAGATTGGCACTTTAACAAGTCACATAGACTGGCAACAATCTCAACTCTAATAAATTGAGTTCGGCATAATTGATAAGCCTACATAAGACTAGCAACAAACTTGATTTAAATATGTTAAGGAAAAAGCTAAGGTATAAAACCAGTTGGATCAAAATTCATTTCTCCTTCTCACCTTTATTTATGCCACAACACTTATTTTATCACTTTATTCCAACATTTATCACTTTTTTATGCACAAATTTTTTTTAAAATTTTCTATTTTCACATAAATCACATATTTTTGGTGGAAAAACGGGTTACGTGAGAACAACGGCTGCATGTATAATCAAATCGCTAGATTCCCCCCATACTAAACCTACACATTGTCCTCAATGTGAGATTCCCCCATACTAATTTCAATGCATAATCTTGATATAAAAAGGGTCTCTACGCAAATCTAAAGCCGTTTGTTAATTATACTAAAGATAAACGTTAGTCGATAAGATTTAGGATATCGGATTCCCTAAGTGAAGCTGGGGATATGACGCTTGAATGTATGAATGGACAAAACCATGAGCACGAGAGTCTTCAAAATCCGGGTATCCTGACAAAACAACACAAACCAACAAAACACGAGAACGGAAGAGGCGAGCCCCCTTACATTAATTGTTAGAAAATAGATAAGAAGATAGAAACGCTTGTTTTTGTTAACCGAGTCATGAGCTTGACTCGACCCCGAATTAAGTTGTCCATGGGGAAGCAAATGGAAAAGAAAATCTCAATCGGGCTTTCATTAATGTTTGGATAAACATTAAAGCACATGAAAGTTCCATCCCGATGAGATGCCACCAGCTCTAAATGGAGATGCCGGGGTCAAAGATCGTATATTCACTCCCGGTGGAGCAAGATAAAAGAGAAACCTCGGGGTAGGTGAGAAATGGGAGAAAAGTCCGGATAACAAATGTGAAGGAATCGTCATCTTCAGAAAAATCAATCTCACTTCCCCTTTGGTCATCATTAAGCTCATCAAAATTGTTAAACTCGGGCTCTAAATTCTCAACATCCGGTGGTTCCGGAGGAGAACGAGGAAATGACGAATTATCAAAATGAAATGACTCATACTCGGGAAGAGAGTAATTAGCATGAGTAGTGGTACTTCCACTTCTCGTCTCTTCCGTATGATCGCTAAAAGACTCGAATTCGGGTAAAGAATTATCCGAATTATCAAACTGAGAATGAGGATGTATCGGACTCTCTACAAGAACGAATCACTATCGCGAGGGGATAGGAATGGTGATGGAGACTTGAGCACACCGATACGGAGTTAGAGTTAACTTTCCAAAGAAATCAGTATATTTACCGTAATAAGAAGATGTACGTTTATTAATTTCTCACGAAGAATAAGTCTTGGATTTTGAAGAATGTCTTCTAATCAAACTCTCTCTTCTTGGTAACACTTCATTCACCTCCTCTAGGTATATAGTACTCGATGTCATCAAAATCATCGTCATCTACTCGCAGATGTATAATCGCTCGCATTATATCAAAATCGGCTTTTAACTCAATTACCGGCTGGAATTGCGAGCAATTATGAGCAAGTACACTGGCGAACTCCTCGAGATATAGGGACACTCGATCTTAAAGAATAATCAATCTGAAGTATCACGGTTTATCACAAGATTCCAAAAGACCAGACTCAACTATTAACTCACATTCATTTTCACAAGTAGGACACAATCAACTGTATGTCATGACATACCTCCTCGAAATCCTCACTTGGGATTGGGACAGGTTCTCAAACACATAGACTTTATTACTTCCGTTCGATTCGGTGATCTCGGAATAGTGCTAAGAAGCTCATACCCCCACACTATTTACGAGAGAATTATTGGGCTCTAGATCTGGTAAGTCGGTAATTGTGATTTGATTTAGAACGTTAGAATATCAAGCCACATAATATCTCCTGAAGGAATTTAATATCTCTCACGATCATCACAAGTATAGAAGCAATGTAAGACAGGCAGCAGAATACTTTTCTTCTTCGTAAGCTTGCTCCTTTTTTCGAACTTTGCTTCCCCATATATTAAAATCTTGCTTAAGTTTTCGAATTCTAATCTCACAATCTCTCTCGTTATTCCTCATCAATATCTCGACTTGAAATCTTTTATAACACCTAAAATAATTTTTTATTTCCTTATCTCTCTATCGACAATTGCTGTTCATGCATCATTTCACTCGATACTCCATATCCTCTTATTTTATTTCTTCGTTATTCTTATTATGTTCTTCAAGTTTTTTACTTCCATTTTATTAGGCTATTTAGATTTCTTTGATGATCGACGGAGTATTGCGTGGCGGGGGGAGGCTGGTTGTGGGTGGTCTAAAACCGAAGATTTCATCAACTACATTTTAGGTCGTAGTAAGTCTTCATTGATTGTAGGACATGATAATCAAAATGTGGACCTCCTCGACCAAGATCAGCCTCATACAAAGATTTTTGCTTGAGTGATAACTCGGTGATGTTTTTTGTAGATAATAATTATCATAAAGTTTTGATTGTAACACGGATCCTGATCATAGAACAAACGGGGAGCTGTAGTGAAACAATCATAACTCCTTAATGAGGCATTATTGCCCACATAACTCACACAAGTAAGTCTCCATAAAATCTGAGGTTGTGGAGGTGTGGTTTAGAAAAATTTGGAGAATTTTCAACAAAGTTAGGCTTTGAACCTTTGAGGTATTGATATTAGCATTGACTGGATCTAAAACCTTTGTAAAGTTTGTGGATTTCAATTAATGGTTTGATTGCATGGCTCCCGGTTTAATATGATTCGGATCTTTTGCGGATTGGACTCAATTTCTAACCGTATTGTGCATACCGTTACACACTAGATTTTCTCAAATGAATTCGGTGGATAAAAAATTCCACATCTTAATGAATCACCGTACTCATATAAAAACACTTATGAGTCAATCTACGGAGGATATGCGAGACTTTACACCGGGTCTTGATTGACAATCGCATGCTCTCTCGAGAGACAATTATATCAACGTTGGTCTTGTCGTCGGACGATTCAGAATATTTTGAAAGTCAACTTAGTAAATCCACTATTTTCAACAAAATACGTAAGCATATCTTCATCGAATATTCTTCGTAAAAATTACACATCCACTGACAACTCGGACCATCACGGGGTTCACATCTTGCACAACGCGGAGAAGAAAGAAGGTATGGAGTTAGGATCTTGTCTTCAAACCTTTCCTCATTCGAACAACATTCCTTTGTGTTACTTTGTTCCACATGTCGAGCTATTCCTTTAATTGACGTAAAGGTTTTTTGTACGAGGAGACGCCATAAGATATTAACAATATAGTGAGATAAGAAGAAGATTTAAACAATATAAGGGATAGAAGAAAGAAGAATTAAACGGATAATACGAATAAAGAAAGATTTATTTTAGCGTTCTTGATATTATACATAAGATAATAAAATATTTTTGGATTTTTTTTGTTTTTAAGATAAACGAAAAATATTTTTGGGGTTTTTTTTAATATTTATAAAGGAAAAATAAAAATAAAATAAGAAGAATATTTTGGTTTGTTTTTTTTTTCGTACCGAAAATAATACTTCCGAAAAAAGGATCTTCAAGGTTCGAACACGAACAATCCCGTAGAAATCGCTACACCTTTCCCCGGCAACGGCGCCAAAAATTGGTCCATCCAAATCAATACGTATAAAATATATAATATAATATATAGATACGTAATAATAAGGATATGCCAATAATAGTATAGTATAGTATTACCGTCGGGTTCTTAGAAAATCGCTTTTAACCAAAGCAATTTAAAAAAAACCTTCCAGGTCGTTTCCTCGGCGAGAGGTGAATGGAAATCTACGTTCGAGTGGATAATTCGAGCTTGATATTGCATAAGTTTTTGGTTTGTTTTTTTTAGTTTCTATATCTGCTTAAAAAAGGAAAGCATAAAAAGGAAAGCTAAACTTTAAGTTTTAAAACTATTTTTAAACTAAAAATTAAACTAATATTAAAAACTTACTAGATTATACTAAAAATGATCTAAAAATATAAATGACTAAAATGCTTGCTTAGTGACGTGAAGTGTTCATTAAATGCGGGCTTAGGTTTAACAAATTAAAATGACAAGTAAAATGAAATGCTTAAAAATAAATGACAAGAAAATAAATTGCATTAAAAATAAATGACGAAATGTAAATCGAAAAGACAAAACTTATGACTAAATATTTTTTAAAATTTTTAAAGACTCCTACTAAATTCAAATCACTAATCACTTAACAAGCACTGCTAAATCTACTCACTACTCATAATGACATAAAAACTAAACATTTTAAAAATAAAGCCACACTAAGCATGACATAAATCAATTAGGCAAAAATAAAACAATAAAATAAAACTACACTAATTAATTGAAAAAGGAATAGAAAATGAACCGAATTGGAGACCCGCAATTTAAACGAATACCACCCGATTTATTTAACTAAAACAACTAATAAAAGTCGGGTCTAGCTAAATTAAGACCCGTAGCTCAAGCATCATGAGTTAGCACGTATCCAAAAGCTACAACAAGTTAAAAACTTTAAGCTAGTTATATAGAATAGTTACAACAATTTATCACATTTGCATTTACCCACATTTCTTAACAGTTATGATACTAAGGCCCAACAGTTCATGCACAAGCCCAAGCAACTAGAATGAGGCCCGAATTGAATTTCATTTACCAGATGCACAACTTTATTTGGACGGGAAAATAGTACATAAAATAAGCCAATCTAATAAGCACACATTATCACACCCCATTATTGCTCATTGTTTAGGCTAGACTTCAAATGTGGTAAACGGAACAGACTGGTGACGAGTAAAATGTTGCAAAATGTTTTAAAATGGAATAAACTAGCATATGAAAAATAAGTCATGATAATACTACAACGAACAACTAAAAACATCGAGCAAATAAAAACTTAAACCAACAAAATAAGCATTAATCATTTTCAAAATAAACGAGACAATTATCTTAAAAGTTCTACATAAGCAAACGAGACTAAGAAAATAACAAGATAAGCATTAAGCATTCAAACGAAACAAATCTCCAAACGAGTAAGCAAATAAGCTCATAAAATTTGATCTAACACTTTAAACTACGAAATCTTAGCTTATAGAATAAGCTCTTATGAAACAAAAATAAATGAACCAATAAGCACCAAATAAGTAAACCAAGATTTATAATCAACCTTACCTATAAACCTATACATTATATTAAAAAGCTTGAGACAAGAGTTGAGTACAATAAGCATAAAAAATGGAAATTAGCAATTACATTTATGAATTAAGCTAAAAATATAAAAACTACACTAAATAAAATAAAACTAACTAACTAACTAGATGGGGAAAACTGAAGGGAGTGGGTACAATTTATAAGGGACGAAGGGGTGAAAGTGTAAAATTGCACTAATCATTTGAGTATTGAGTGACCAATGATTGGCTTGATAATTTAGTCACACGGATTAAGAATTTACATGAAATGATCCAACCGATGATGAGCGGACAAGTGTACCATTTTAAGCTTCATTCCAACGCCATTGCTTTTGTCCTTTCGATTCATTTTGAGATGTAGAATTGAGTTATTTCATTTCCTTCTCCACGTGGCCTTTCATCACTTGCTCATTTCCAAAGTAATGCTACCTCACGTGACATGGGTTTTATTTAATTTTGGTGCACATGTGAATGACGCCAGCAGCAAACAATCAAATTCCTTTTTGATCACTACAAATTAACTTGGGCCAAGTTTTGTTTTTTTAGGCTTTGAGATAATATGGGCTGGCCCGGCCTATATAAATGGGTCACGGGCCGGCCCAATAAATAATGAAAGCACCGTTGGACTCGTTTTCTCGCGCTCTTTCTAATCCCGTGCTTGGTTTTGTCCGGTTTTGTCATTATTTTTGTCATTTTCTTGATATCCGTACCTGCACATACACAAACACAAAAATAACATATATTTGTCATTTTAATTATATTTTTGGTCTTTTGGGTTCGTTTTTTTATGGTAAAAAGTATGTATAAAATAGCGAATACCATAACTCTACACCGGTTTCACCCTTTATTAATGAGGAGTTTGAGGCTTCTAAGCCATCGAATACTAGGATCACCTCACCACACTCCACAGCTTCATCAGACTCCACCACACCATTATCCCCTGGTCAACCACTCACTCAGACAGCACCCATCCCTACGCTTTCCTGACCTTTGTACTATCATAGGACCGCACGTATGGCTGTGCGTACTTAGCCCACCATGTCACCTGGTCTCTCTGCCAGGGTGACAGAAGCGATGACCCTATAACCCTTATCATTCTGTAAGAGGTATATATCCTCTTCTGAGACGCCATCACCATCATCATCTCTGACCCTTCCCATACGGAAGAGGAATCAGGATACATCAGAGCTTGTAGAGGACACTGAGGATGAGAGTTCGGATTCGGATACTAAGGGAGAGGATTCAGATGACGAGGGTCCTGGTTCAGAGGATGAGGGTCCTGGTTCAGAGGACGAGGGTCCTGGTTCAGATAAGGAGGAGGCTGCACCTGAGGGTGAGCAGCAGGCAGTCCCGGTTATGGATACAACCGCGGATAAGCCTTTGGGTCTTGGTTATGAGGTGTTGAGACGTCGTGAGTTGGCATTAGGAGAGGCTAGATATCTAGTACATTTGAGATAGGACAGAGTTCTAGGTCTGTGTCAGAGCAGCAGAGGGTAGAGGAGACTCTTGCACCTAGGCCACCGGTTCGTACTACATGGGTAGATCCCATGGATGACACAATTTATACAGACATTCCGATCTATATACCACAAGTTCGTGTACCTGTTCAGGAATCACCATCACCCGAGTGGTCATCCGGTTCTTTACCAGTTTCACCATCATCCCCAGCAGTTCCTACCCCGGTAGCTTCACCAACGACTACCCCAGCAGCCACTATAGCAGTAGATGAGGGTGAGTTCTTAGAGGTAGGAGCGCAGCTTGAGCTTCACAGGAGCATACTCCATGATCATACATAGCGTTTAGACGCACTACCACCTACATTGTTTGAGGGTTATGATAGGGATCTTAGAGAGTTGTATACCAGTTTGAGGGCAGTTAGGGATGAGATCTTTTCTCAGCACTACAGGCTTAGGAGCCTGGAGCAGGAGCAAGAGAAGGCTATTATATGGAGACTAGTGTTGGCTTTGGAGTCATGGGTAGGACATGTTGACGCCCAAAGGGCAGAGATGTGGTAGGCTAGATATGATGATCATAGGTTAATTCATGATTTGTTGGTACAGAACACCACGATGCAGCGCGAGCTTCAGGAGATGAGAGACCATGTTACCATTTTGGAGTGAAAAGGGAGTCATAGAGTACAGTAGGCCATATGGGATGGTTAAGACACTTGTACATCACTAAACTAAGTAGCTTCAGTTAGTTCTAGATCTAAACCGAATAGTTTCGGTTAGTATTTGATATGATCTAGTTATCATAGGATGGCAGTAGTAGGGGGATCTTGTACGAAACTTACGAATCTATGGATGGCAGTATGTTTTCTTATATAAGAGGGGGTACATTTGGTACTTGAGAGCATTATGATCTAGACATAACTACGATAAGACTCATCACTCACATCTAGTAGGGTTACCATTCTTAGTGAGACTTCACGCGTATTTTCATTTATTCTTATGTGGAACTTGCGAAGTATTCAAGTCGCCATATCTCGCCCATGCATCTAGAAAACAAATGGTAGGTGAAACATTCTAAATGTCATGAGGAAACTTGATCATATTTGTAATAAGTCAATTTAAAACCTGACCTTTGTGCAAAGTAGCGCGATACTAAATGATACCATGACCTTTCTAGTAAGTTGATATCCGACTTACCCAAAGCAAGTAAAATCTACTTGGAAGAGTCTAGACATGTCCTGATAAGCGAACCTTAGACGAATCTTAAGAGAATTAAACTTAAGTGGTATGTGATGGACACATATCTCATATAGAACTAGCCGCGTAAATTAGATGACCGAGGAACTAGATACTACTGAACATCTTAAAGCATTCTATTGACACGCCGCGGACTGGATCGTATCCGGACACCCGACCAAGATCTTGTAAGGCCAAACCTTAGGAAGAACTATCGAACTGTGGAGACAGTGGAGAGACCTACCATAGCAATTAACCCTGGTCCATTGTTGTTAACTATAAGAGAAAAGGAAGAACTATTGAACAATGAAAGATAGCCATGTTAGATTAGATGAGAGAAAAGGGAAGATGTGTGTATATTTTAGAGAGAGAAAGAACACACACACCTTATATGAAATGTTACAATGTTCCATAGAAGTATGGAGGGGGTATATATAGTCCTATGTGTCGCCTAACTATGCTAAAATAACGTTTCTAGTTATTATCCGACACGACTATATTAAACTAATGTAATTCTGTATAAGTCGACATATTTTAAGGCTAACAATCTTCCCCCAATATGTAGACGTATGGAATTACTTACAATGTTCCTAACAAGTACAAATACAAACAAAATAAAGTCTTCCATAGTGCTTCCAATGCTGAAGATGACATTTGTGTCTTCTTGTCTTGATACTTGTACTCCAACTTGGATCTTCTGTGTCTTTACTTATTCTGGAACTATTGTAGTATGCATGAGTTGGATTATCTTCCCCCCAATTCATGCAGCATGTCTTGAAAAGCTTTCTTCTTAGACTCCTTTTTGACGAAGTTTCTGAATCAGCTACCCTCTAAACCAACATCTGTATCTTGAGCAAATTCTGAAACTTTGATGTAGCTTGAATGATCTTCTAACATTGACATTTAAAGTGCATAGCAGAATTTTGTAGAAGAGTCAGCCAACCACACCAACTAATACTGCTTTTATGCTGTATCATGACATTTGGTCTTGGTGAATATCCGTTCGGGGGAACATGCAAGAAATCAGCAACACTTTTCTCACGCTTGCAGAATACTTCACATAAACCATACTAAGTAAAGTAGTATAAACTACTTCCCCTTGGACGTTGACCTGATTACATCAAAGTACACGTTTTCCCCCATGATGGTTTCGAACTCTCGGAAGCATCATTGACGTCTACGCTCATATACTCGAGAAGTTCTTGTCTTAAGCAAACATCTTGAAAAGTTATTAATGACATTGAAAGAATTTTGAAAGATTTTACTTAGACTATGAAGTACCATTGACATTATGTAGCTTCAAATATCCCGTGAGAATTGCTGATTACATCTCAACCTTTAAACTCTCTGGCTGACTTACCAACCTCGTATTTTGTCGGCTATTTCTTTGACCACTTGGTTAAGTAAACCGGATATACCAAACTTGAAAATGAAGTAAAATTACCCAAATTTGTTACTTAAGCTTGCACTGTTGGTGATTGAAGAATGGTGCAAGATTAAATCTCTAAGTACCCTATACCCAACATCAAAAGTATGAGAAGTACAACACCTCTTGAAATTATCCACATCGGCATTTGCGTATGACACTGAGTACTAAAACGTAACTCCTTTAAGTGATAGTTAACCAGGTCTCCAACCAACCACCCCGACTACTAGAAACTAGATAATCCAAGTCTTAATCATTAATGTATACGTTCAAGCAAGTCATCAATTGATATAGGGGGTTTAAGAAAAGAGGTAAAAAGTAGAAGGAAGTCTCGATGATGAAATAAGTAAACGCCTTCATCAAACCT
>BQNB010076250.1:0-19249 GCA_026074375.1 Tanacetum coccineum | reverse complement strand
CTTGAAAGTGTTACAAAGCTGAAAGTTAAAACTGTAAATGACTGAAAATAAGCTAAATTAATTTAAGATTAAAAAAAACATAAAAACATACATGAAAACATAACATGCCTCAAAGGCTTACAAAAGGCTCTATTTATAGCCGAAGTCTTCTTCTCTTGGACTTGCAGCTTGTGCTTCTTTGGTGAGAGCAAAAACCAAGTGTGCTTGTTGTGTGAGGTGATTCTAAAGCAAATCCCAGCCTTTTATTTCTTTTGTGCTTCTTTGGAGTCAATCTCAGCCATTGAAGATACTTGGGAAAGGCGAGGGATTGCCAACATGGCACTTATACAACTGGGGGGAAATAGTAGGGTGGATAAAATGATTTTGGCTAGGATGTTGAGTGGTTTTGCAGGGTAGAAGGTATGGGACGACATCCAAGTTGTACCTGGGTTTTTGAGGCGGGAAAGAAGGCTTTTGGGGAAGTAGGCAGTTTTGTCCCCTCAAGTTATATAACTTGAATGCAATCTTTGCCCGATTTGCAATTTTGACCCTTGTCTTTTAATTCTTGTAATATAACTTGACGTTTGTAATTTTTAGTCCCTCAAGTTGTATTTTCTTCACTTGGATGACTTTTAACTTTGTCCTTTCCATTCCGTTCTTGGATTTGTTTGTTTTTGGCTTTCTTTTTGTTCCTTTTCTTGAATATCCGTTTCCTGCACAATACAAAAGCAAAACATACAAATACAATGTATTTTTGGTACGTTTTTAGTCATTTAAGTCCGTTTAGAAAGGAAAATGGTATGTGTAATTAAGCACATACCACTTATTGTGGTCCAGATTATTTCTACATATAAGTATATACTTATATATGTAAATGGACTTTGCTTTTGGACTTGGGTCATATTTTGGACTTATAAATGTCCTAATGGACCCTTGTTGGGCTTACAGGGCCCTTAAGCGAAATTTAGTTGTTATGAGATTTTTAACGGACTTTTGAAAGTAGAATGTATTTGCGAAGTGGTTATGAAGATATTTTGGAGAAAACTATATTAGACTCCTTTGTTAATTAAAAAATACTATTTCACATTAATAGAATTAAATTTAAATTATTAAACTAATATGTGGGGGAGAGGGGGGGGGGAGGGGGGGGGGGGGGGGGGAGGGGGGCGGGGGGGGAGGGGGGGAGGGGGTGGGGGGTGGGGGGGGGGGGGCGGGGGGCGGGGTATTGGAGGGGGGAGGGTGAAGGGGGGGTAGGGGGGTGGGGGGTGGTGAGGGGAGGGGGGGATGTGGGGGGCGGATAAATAATTTTTGCAATTAAAAAACTATAACATGTTTAAAAAAAATAATCAAGACAGTAATCACTCGCTAATTAATATAAAACATTAAAAAAATAAATAAAGAATACATTCCCTAAATTACTTAATACTTAAAAAATCTTAACTACAAAATAAAAATCAATTTTAAAATAAATCAAAACTAACATTATAATATATTAATCAACTTTTAATTCTACTTTGAAACTACCACTAAAAAAAATTGCAATCTTCTATGAAAAAAATTTCCAAACCAGAAAAAAAAAAAAAATAATTATTTTACACACCTAATAATATAAATTTTAAAATATTGAAAAATCATCATCAAAAAAAAAAAAACAGTTTTAGAAACAGAATATCCATTTACATAAAGGGAAAAACGTGTTGTAAGCGTTCGATGGAGATTTTGGAATTTTATCAGAAAGTGTCGAATTTGTGAAAAATATTGAAGATAAGGTTTGAAACCTTGGAAAACGTTGTATAAACGTACGAGTCATGTCAAAATTTCGTAAAAAATTTATACTTCGAAATTTTTTTAAAAACAGGATTTTTGATTTTTTTTAAATAATAAAATAATATTTAATTATTTTATTTATTTAATAAATTCACTAAAAGAGGAAAAATACAATTTTTCTCGAAACTTCTTTAAAGTGTTTATTATGGGTAAACGTTTCATTTTCAACCGTATAATGATTATTTTGAAGTGGCTAAGGTTTCCGACATGGATTGCTCGAGATTTTATTTATAGTTAAATATTATAAATATGTATTATATAACTTTATCTAATTTACGGTAATTATATAAAGTATGTATTATCGGAGAATGAGATTGATATGATTGTGGAGCTAAGTCGTCAACCATCACACCACTAAAAAACTGTTTTGGGTAATTGTACAATGCGTCTAAACTCTATGCATCAAACGTAAAGATTGTTTTGGAATTGGATGATTAAATTGGGACATTAACTGGACTAGGTCCTGTGCGGGCGTCATTGCATTTGCTTGTGTGATTGAGATTGGGTAGCTAAAGACTTGCTTGAGGTGGGTTCTCGTAGCCCCACTTTTTACTGGTTTACCCGTTGGGGGAAAATGATACTCAAATGTGTTTTTGAAATGGGCTTTGGAATTGATCTGTGCAAATGTGATTTTGTTTTTGGGTCAAGTTATGTGCTTGTGACTGCTATGTGGAATATTATGTTGATGCATGATTGTTTGGATCGGGATGGGTACGGCCTACTAGTGTTTGTGTGATATTGGATCGGATGGGTAATGCCTACCCAGTATTTGTGTGATTATCTGGAGCGATGGGTACGCCATACCAGGTTTGTGTGTGGTCATGCCCTAGTTTTACGTGTCTCCAGCTAGGAAGCCCTTTAGGCTGCGTAAGTGACATATGGTTATTGGGGATTAGCCGGTGATGCTAGAGTTATTTGCATATATTCATTGTCATATAGCACTATTGTCCACTGTTGAAGTATTGGCACAACTTTTGGGTTTAAGGTCAAACCTACGAGCTCACCAACATTATTGTTGACATTTTTAGGTATCATTTTCAGGTGAAGTGAAAGGTGGATTAGTTTGGTGATTGATAGCAGACTTAGAAGTATCCCGAGTGGAATTTCGTTTGAAGTCTTGCTTGCTTGTTATTTTGATTCTAGTTTTGGATGTTATGGAATAAGTTTGGATTTTGGTCCCCTGTGAGGGCATTGGAATAATTGTAAGAGATTGTGTATTTTAGTTGCGATTGGGACATCACTTGAGTTTGTTCAAGGTTGATGGTCTTCATAGCACTTGGAGTTTATGCAATGTAGTTTTCTCTATTTTGTACCTTGTGTTATGATTGATCATTATGTTGCATTCCCGAGTTTCTGCCATTGTCGGGGTGTGACAGATTGGTAATCAGAGCCAAGGTTATAGAGAACTAGGTGGATTGGCCTAGACTATAACCTAAGATCCGTCGTTTAGTCGCGTATAGGATCTATGTGCGTGGTGTTCCGCTTTTGTGTGCCTTTGTGTGTTCATGGTTTGGTGCCTTAGTTATGTCAGTCATTGAAATAGGTGGGCTCAATATTGAATATGAATGGGAAAGGATGCGAATATAAGTACGGTGGCCAACGTAATTATAAGCGTATCACAACTCACTCATACTTGGTATTGTGGTTCACACAAATCGATGTTGACACCGTAGGGTGGTGTTATGTGTATATCGGTATATATAGTAAGATATTCTATATATATATATATATATATATATTAGTCTTCCCACTTACCTAACGTTGCCCATGTTCTCCCTCGTATAGATAATGCCGCCAAGGATGAGGACCCGAAGTGCTGGTCGGCCTGCTGCCGAATCACTAGGAGGGGGAACGGGTGAACGGGTTGGTAGAGGTGGAAGGGGTAGAAGACCTAGGGAAGGTAATGATGAGCGTGTTGATGAATTGAATGGTCAAGGAAATGACCAGGGTATGGGAGCTAATGAGGGTGTGTAGAGGGATTCAATGGAATGTAGATGAGAGCCAATATTACAATGGGGGTGCACCCGACTTCTCAACGATCATTACCCAACAATTGCAGAACCTCTTACCCGCCATGTTGGCTCAGGTTAGTAACCGAGGAAATGTTGGAAATCAAAATGGTAATGTGGTTAATGAGAACGTTCAGGAGAACATTGGGAATGTGATAGTAAATGGCAACCGGGTAGGTTGTTCATATAAGGAGTTCTTAGCTTGTAACCCTAAGGAATATGATGGTAAGGGAGGTGATGTAGTTCTTACTCGTTGGATTAAGAAAATGGAGTCTGTGCATGATATGAGTGGTTGTAGTATTGACCAAAAAGTGAAATACACTGCTGGTTCATTTATGGGTAAGGCTTTAACGTGGGTTGGAACTCTAGATCTGCACGCTATGCCGGGAAGTTGTTGTTAGTATGTTATGGAATGACTTTAAGGTTTTGATGTTACAAGTGTTTTGTCTAGTCATGAGATTGCAAAAAGTTGAATTGAGTTATGATATAGTCCATGGTCGGGGCTGGCCATGCTGCGTATACTGATAGGTTTCATGAGTTGGCTAGGTTAGTTCCATATTTGGTAACTCCTGAGAGTAGGATGATTGAGAGGTATGTGTATGGCCTTGCTCCACAAATCCGCGGGATGGTGGCAGCAACGGAGCCAAAGACTATGAAAAATGCAGTGTAGATTTCTGGTGCACTGACTGATGAGGCTGTGAGAAATGGATCAATTAAGAAGGTTGAGAAAAGAGAAAATGTGGGAGAACCTAGCAAGGATAGGAGTAGAAGGGATGATAATAAGAGGACTAGGACTGGGAATGTTTTTCCTACCATTGTAAACCCTGTAAGAAGAGAGAATACGGGTACTTGGCCCAAGTGTACCATTGTAAATCTTTAAATTCTGTAGGCTCTATGTAATGATTACTGATGAAGAAAACTAAGTATAACGGACTTGATGCTGAAGTAGAATAACCTAAACTTGTGTCTTATGTCTTGTACTATCTACGTGACTTCAAACTTATAAATAAATCTGTGAAATATAAGTAGATCACAACCTCTTGACAATTATCCTCATCTTCTATGAGACACCAGACCAAAGTGATAGCAAATGTGAGCATTGAGCACCATAAGTTAGATCACACACCTTTGCTAGATTTTGACAAGTCTTCGTCACATGTTTCTAGCATTGAACAAGTTATCTTTAAAGTTTGTAACACCCATACTTTAAGATATAATAAGTCACGCATCCGCAGAAACTCCACTTCAACTTCAATTGGTTATAAACAATCTTTTCGTAACTAAGTAATCCATTAAAATCGAGCCTTTAGACTTTAAGAACATGAAAATCAGAAACCTGTTAGCTTCCCCTTAAACCAAGCAGTAGTAACCAACAGTAGAAAACTTCTTCTATTGGCAGTATTAAACATACGAGCAGCACAAACCTTGGTTTAAGTCCAACAGTAGTAACTGCTAAAATTTACCCCAGTAGCAGAAACTTAATACTGGCAGCATTAAAAATATACAAGCAGTTATTAATCTAATAGCGAAGCCACTAAGTTTTAATCTGGCAGCATTAACCCTTAGTGATAGCCTTGCACTACGTGAACTGGCAGTATTAACGTCTCCTAGCAGCACTAACTTACATAAGCAGCACTAATAATCATAAGCAGCGGCACTAATCTTCAAAGATAAGGCTAGCAGTATTAACTCTGTGTCAAAAGCAGCATTAACGTAGACTTGGCAGCATTATCCATGAACTAGCAATACTACTTTACCTTCAGCAGCATTAAGTTTTAACCCGAGCAGTAGAAACTTTTATTAGTAGTACTAATCTCCCTTTGGTAGTATAAAGTGCTCCTTCCTCCCATACATTTTGAGACACTTTTTAGCGTCAGTAAAGCACCAATATTTACGATCACCAGTAGTACTGTGTCTCGTGGCAGTAGTAACCACCAATGGAGAAGTTCACAAACTATATAAACAATGTGTTTAAGGATACCTTTTTTCTTAAGTATCCAAACGACACCTTTTAAGCGACTCTGTTTCTGTCACTAAACTGTCCATAATTCATTCTTCTCACCAACACGAGCTTTATGATTCGTTTTCATAGAATAAGTTCCAAAGAACGCTTGAATTATGTAACCAATCAGCAACCATCTTGTTGTCACGAACCAATCAAAAAATTTTTTAAACAAACTTCGTGTTATATCGAATTAGGGTTGCTGAAAAACCCTAATATCACCAGATTTGACATGATAACCAAGACAAAAAATTCGTACCTCTTTTCCTTGATAGATGCGACACCAAAACACCTTGTAGATCCTAGATCACGAAGCCAACAGGGGCTCTGTACCAATTTGTGGAGACCATTTAAGCCCATTAAGGATATGTTTTACAGATAATATAAATATGCAGTGGAATAATAAAGAACATTATATTATCAAACAAGGTTTTATCATTAAACGTTTCCACCAAGCCTCAATATTATTTGATCAGAATAATACAGTTACCTATCTCTAACAGTAACAGGGATCAAGGAAAACCTTGATTACCTTGAGGCTACATCACCACTATAGACGTCTACATCTCTAACTCTTGCACACACACTTTTCTGGATGCTAAAACTATGTGTCTATGATCTCTTTATATAGAGAGATCATAACTTACAAAGGAAGTTAACATAAAGATATAAACAAGTAAATCTTTTAAACATTAAGAAATATCTTCTGTTATCTTTATCTTCTTAAGGAGATCTTCATCTTTTGATATCTTTGACTAAATCTTCCATAATTCTCCACCAGCTTGTAGAATTCCAATCTGCTAGATTTAATCCTTATGTTTTATTCTTTTATTTATTTTGTCTCATTAAATCTAGAATCTCAACAATTATTGTTGGGAATTAAAGTCTTCATACTTAATACTGCCAAGACATAGTTTGTACTGCAAGCATATTTAGTGCTCTAGTTTATAAAACCTAACAGTATTAAAACTGAGTTATTATTTGCCAGTACTAAATCAGTTACTACTGATAGTGTAAAAACTTAGTACTTCTAGGAGCAAAGTTGGTTCTTCCAGGATACTTAATACTGCTGAAAGAATGAATGTTTGGGGGTTTTTGGGGGGGGGTTTTTCGTGCTGGGTTGTAGGTCGGGGTTGGTGTTTAAATTAACTTCAGTCTTTCAGCTAAGTATTTAACGTTAGTCTGGTAAGTACCAACTCTTGTCTAGTAGTACTAAGTTTACACTAGCAGTACTAACTGATTATATCGGCATATTACTCAGTTAATACTTGTTAGTTACTTAAAATGAGTACTAATTTATGCTTGGCAGTAAAACTATGTCTTGGCATGTATTTAAGTATGAAGACTTTAAATTCCCAACAATAATTGTTGAGATTCTAGATTTAATGAGACAAATATATAACAAAGAATAAAACATACAGGATTTAATCTAGACAGATTGGAATTCTACAAGCTGGTGGAGAATTATGGAAGATTTGGTCAAAGATATCAAAAGATGAAGATCTCCTTAAGAAGATAAAGATAACAGAAGATATTTCTTAATGTTTAAAAGATTTACTTGTTCTATATCTTTATGTTAACTTCTTTGTAAGTTTTGATCTCTCTTATTTTAAAGAGTATCATAGGACACATAGTTTTAGCATCCAGAAAGATGTTGTGTGCAAGAGGTTAGTGATGTAGACGTCTATAGTGGTTGATGTTAAGCTCGAGGTAATCAAGGTTTTCCTTGATCCCTGTTACTGTTAGAGATAGGTAACTGTATTATTCTGATCAAATAATATTGAGGCTTGGTTGGAAACGTATTATGATAAAAACCTTGTTGATTATATAATGTTCTTTATTTATTCACTGCATATTTATATTATCTGTAAAACATATCCTAGATGGGCTTAAATGATCTCCACAATTGGTATCAGAGCCTGGTGGCTCGTGATATCTAGGATCTACAAGGTGTTTTGGTGTCGCATCTATGAAAGAAAAGAGGTACGAATTTTCTGTCTTGGTTATCATGTCTAATCTGGTGATATTAGGGTTTTTCAGCAACCTATTTCGAATATAACACGAAAGTTTATTTAAAAAATTTTTTGATTGGTTCGTGACAACAAGATGGTTGCTGATTGGTTACATAATTCAAGTGTTATTTGGAACTTGTTCTATGAAAAGAATCATTAGCAGTTGTTGAGAATGATGAATTAGTGACAGTTTAGTGACAGAAAAAGAGTCGCTAAAAGGTGTCGTTTGGATACTTAAAAAAAAGGTATCCTTAAACAATGGTTATATATTTTGTACTTCTCATTGGTGGTTACTACTGCCACGAGACACAGTACTACTGGTGATCGTAAATATTGGTGCGTTTATGTCGCTAAAAAGTGTCCTCAAAATCGTATGGGAGAAGGAGCACTGTATCTACCAAAGGGAGATTAGTACTGCTAATAAAAGTTTCTACTGCTAAGGTTGAAACTTAATACTGCCAAAGGTAAAGTAGTATTGCTAGTTCATGGATAATGCTGCCAAGTCTACGTTAATGCTGCTTTTGGGAACAGAGTTAATACTGCTAGCCTTATCTTTGAAGATTAGTGCCGCTGCTTATGATTATTAGTGCTGCTTATGTAATTTAGTGCTGATAGAGCGTTAATACTGCCTAGTAAATGTTTAGTGCTGCTATCACTAAGGGTGAATGCTGCCAGTAGTTTATACTTAGTGACTGTAGTATGATTAATACTGTTGTATATTTTTAATTGCTGCCCAGTATTAAGTTTTGCTTACTGGGTATATTTTAGCAGTTACTATGTTAGGACTTTTAAACCTAGGTTTGTGGTGCTCGTTTGTTTAATATGCCAATAGAAGAAGTTTTTTCTACTCATTGGTTACTTACTTGCTTGGTTTAAGGGGAAGCTAAACTGGTTAAGATTTTTATATGTTCTTGAAAGTAAAGGCTCGTATTTATTGGATTAATTAGTTACAAAGAAGATTGTTTATAACCTATTTGAAGTTGAAGTGGAGTTTCTCGGATGCGTGTTCTTATTATATCTTAAAGTGGGTGTTACACTTTAAAGATAACTTGTTCATGCTTAGAAACGATGTGACGAAGACTTGACAAGAGATCTAGAGCAAAGGAGCGTTTTTTCTTTGTGTGATCTTACTTATGGTGCTCATATGCTCAACATTTTGCTTATACACTTTGGTCTGTTGATACTCTTAACGAATATAGGATAATTGTCTAGAGGTTGTGAATCTACTTTATATTTCACTGATTTATTATAAGTTCGAAGTCACGTAGATAGTACAAGCCATAGCACAAGTTTTAGGTTATCTACTTCAGCATCAAGTGCGTTAATACTTAGTTTGCTTCATCAGTAATCATTACATGAGCCTACAGAATTTAAAGATTTACAAGGTACACTTGGCATGTACCCGTTACTTCTCTCTTCTTACAGGGTTTTTTCAATGGTAGGAAAACATTCAGTTCCTTGTTACTCATGATTATCATCCATTCCACTCTATCCTTGATAGGGTTCTCTCCACATTTTCTCTTTTCTCAATACCTTCTTAATTGATCCATTTCTCAACAGCTCATCAGTCAGTTGCACTAGGGAAATCTCACTGCATTTTGATTGTCTTTGGCTCCGTTGCAGCCACAATCTCGAGGATTTGTGAGAAGGCCCATACACATACCTTCTCAATCATCCTATCTCAGGATAGTTACAAAATGTGGAACTAACTAGCCAACTAATAAATCTAGTTAGTATACGTAGCATGGCCAGCCCTAACCATGGCATGATTTCATAACTCAGATTCTAACTTTTGCATCTCATGACTAGGACAAAACTCTTGTATCATCATAAACTTAAAGTCATTCCATAACATACTAACAACAACTTCCCGGCTTATGCGTTTGCAGTTCTGAGCAGTTCACACCGTTTATAAGCCTTTCCCACTAAAATAATACCAGCAGTGTTATTTCACTTTTTGTCAATACTACAACCACTCATATCATGCACAGATTCCTTTTTCTATATCAACGGTAAGAATACAGCACCTCTTAAATCATCATTCCTTAGGGTTACAGAACTAAGAACTCCTTATATGAAACAACCTACACACGGTTGCCATTTACTAAACGCTTCCTTGTTTTTCCTGAGCCTGTTCTCATTAACCACATTACCATTTTAATTTCCAACATTTCCTCGGTTACTAACCTAAGCCAAAACCTTGGCGGGGGTAAGAGGTTCTGCAATTGTTAGGCAATGGTTGTTGAGAAGTCAGGTGCACCCCTATTGGCTCTCTCTACATTCCCATTGACTCCCTTTACACCCCCATTAGCTCCCATACCCTGGTTATTTCCTTGACCTTTCAATTCATCAACACGCTCATCATTACCTTCCCTAGGTCTTCTACCCCTTCCACCATTACCAACCCGTTCACCCGTCTCCCCCCCCGTATTCCCTAGTGATTCATGGCAAGAGGTTCCCGACCAGACACTTGGTAGTCCTATCCTTGGCGGCATTATCTATAACGAGGGTTGTTTAGTGTTTTACCATAGACTTTACATGAAAATGCTTGATACACAACCTGATAGCAGCCAAACAAGTTAATTTGCAAAAAAAGCAAGTTAATATTGGCACATTTACAGAAACACCTTTGCATGACGTGTTAGAGACAACACTTCGTTTGCAGTTATTTATTTTCACTATCTGTTGTTAGCTTTCGTTATCTGTACACTGTTACCAGTTAACAAAGTATCACGTTTACAGGAACACCTACACGCGACGTATTAGACACTGTGGCACAAACATTTGTTACAGCGATGACCACACCTAAAACTAAAACATCAGGCTTGCAACCAGCGCCACGACAAAAAGACAAATGCTACGCCAATCCTCATCCGCAACCAACAAAAAGAACGAAGACTGAACACTCACAGCTTTGCAATAACACCGTACAGATTTTTCTAAACTCCTACTACAGGTAGTGAAACTAGGTTTCAGTTGCTAACTGACGTTGTTGCTATAGCAGTAAATACGATAAACTTATGAATGCTCTTTTGTCACACCCCATCAATGGCGGAAACACGGGATGCGATGATACCATTCATCGCACAAGATACAAGATCATACACTTTATAAATTGCATTCATAAAACTGAAGTTTACAGAACTTTACAAGTTAAAAACTTATCATATTTCAAAACCACGCTCATCTCTACCCAGTCCCCTTGGGTTACATCTTTTCTCTTCCAATACCAATCACATACCTTTGGTTTGACACACCTGAAAATGATACTCGAAAACGTCAACAATAATGTTGGTGAGCCTGTAGGTTTGACCTTAAACCCAAAAGTTGTGCCAATATTTCAACAGTGGACAATAGTGCTATATGACAGTGAATATATGCTAACAATCCAAGACATAGCATCCCCGCTAGTCATATCTCAACATCCAATAATAAATCCGGAGTCGCAACTCCCAAATCACTAACGCACCTAAAGGGCCTACCAGCTGGAGCACTATATTAGGGCGTACCACACAGAACCTTGCATGCCAAACACAGTACATGCAAGTACCACACAGAACCTTGTATGCCAAACACAGTACATACAAGTACCACACAGAACCTTGCCATGCCAAACACAGTACATGCAAGTAAATCAACACATAATATTCACATAACAGTCATAAGCACATATCTTGTCCCAAAAACAAAACCACATTTCGCACAGATCAATTCAAAACATTTCAAAACACATTTGAGTATCATTTTCCCCCAACGGAAAAACAGTAAAAAGTGGGGCTACGAGAACTCACCTTAAGCAAGCCTTTAGCAACCAACTTCTACTACACAAGCAAATGCAACGACGCCCGCACACGACCTAGTCCAGTTAATGTCTCATTTTAATCAATCACTTCCAAAACAATCTTCACGTTTGATGCATAGAGTTTAGACGCGTTGTACAATTACCCAAAACAGTTTTAGTGGTGTGATGGTTGACGACTTATCTCCACAATCATATCAATCTCATTCTCCGATAATACATACTTATACTATTTAGCGTAAATAGATAAGTAATATAATAAATATTTATAATTATTAATTATAAATATATCTCGACAAGTCCATTCGGTACACCTTAATCACTTCAAAATAATCATTCCTTGATTGAAAACGACACGTTTAATCACAACAAACACCTTAGGAAAGTTTCGAGAAAAAATATATTTTTTCGTCTTTTAGTGAATTTATTAATTAAATAAAATAATAAAATAATATTTTATTATTAAAAATCAAAAATCATGTTTTAAGTAAAATTTCTAAGTATAAACTTTTTACGAAATTTTGACATGACCCGTACGTGTTTACAACGTTTTTCCAAGGTTTTAAACCTTAATTTCCAAACACTTTTCACAATTCGACACTTTTCGATAAAATTCCAAAATCTTAAACTTTAACGTTCACCAAAACGTTTTCCCTAAAATAACGATCAATATCACTTCGTAAATACATTTCGCTTTCAAAAAGTCCACCAAAACTCTCAAAATGACCAAATATCGCTTATTGGGCCTCAAGGCCCAACAAGGGTCCATTAGGACATTTATAAGTCCAAAATACTATTTAAGTCCAAAACCAAGGTCCATTTACATATATAAGTATATACTTATATGTAGAAATAATCTGGACCACAATAAGCCCTCCCGTTAAGTAGCGGTTCAAATAGACTTATTGGGCCGTGAGTCCATAAACTCCAAAATACGTATATTAAGCTTTAAAATAAGCTAATAAGCTACGTATCGCTTTTGGTTACTACCATAAGCCTCAAAAATAGTCCACAACATATGCCATAACACAAAAATAATCAAAATCACTTTCCTAGTGACTTTGGGAATTTACACGTGGCCTTTAAGCCCAAATAAGCCAAGAAATAGCTTAAAAATAAGCCCGAATAAGCCATACAAGCTACTATAAAAAATAAGCATTCTAGCATCATATATTATTCAACCATCACGACCACAACATCAAAACTACAAAAACCCTTATTTTCTTTTTCACTATTCACGAACCAAACGCACCCTTTTAATTTATTTCGCTTCCAAAAATCAATTTTCACAACGATCAACTTGTACAACTAACATCTATGCATCAAAATAAACCCAAAAGGACAAACGGAATTTAAATTTGAAAACTTACAAGAAAATCTTCAAATTTGTAGATTTCGACACGAACCGGACAACCCAAACGTTGTTTAAATGAATAACCAAACACTAGAATCAACCCCAAATATTTATGTCTTCATGTTTTCTTGATCAAAATTCAAAAATTATGAGTGTGTGTGTGTTGTAGGTGGCGGACGAACTATACACACACAAGAGAAGTGTGTGTTTTTATTTTTTATAAATGGAATGGATTATGATGAAAATAATTCTAGTGGAATCATATATGTGTACATCTCTTAGACAAAGGAGCTAAAATTTAGCCTCCTTGTATCCCTTTCTAACCATGACTGGCCATGGGATCCAAGGGAGTCCTAGGCCTTTCTTCTCGTGTCGAAATCACTTAAAAGCTCGTAAAACTCAACCGTAAAATTTACCCCAAAGTTAAAAAGCATTTTTATTCACCTTAAAAATACTTTTCCATTAACTTAGAGTATTCACTTGCCATATTTACACTTTAAACCCTTCAAAATTCAATTTGGACATTAACGGACGTGTCAGACTCGTTTTTCGGCATTTCTCAAAATTCACGGGTCAAACCACCCAGAATACACATAACACAATAATACCTTTCAAAAAGGATTATTAATCACAATAAACCTCAAATCATCACATATCTCATAAAATCACCACCGTCAACACGGTACAAAATCTGAATAAACTGATAAAAGTCAAACAGTCAAAGGACTATTAACGAAATATTCAGAACACAAAAAGGGTAAAGGTTACATCTTCTAAATCCCAAAAGGCATCGTCACAACCATGGACAACAGCAGAAAGATCGCATTGTGTAAAGCTTGGTGCGACGTGTCGATAAACAGAGCAAACACAATGAACTTGAAGGAATTTTAGTCAGAGGTTCTTGCTTACTTTGAGAACGAAATGGGGGAGAAGATCCGACGATACGATGCCATCGCCCTCAAATGGAAAAATTCGCTTCGTATTAAAATTGCTCAATTTACCGGTGTTTACGAAAGAGTCAAACAGATGGACGAGAGCGGGTCATGCGACCTCGTCGTGTTTCCAAACGCGTTAGCGGAATATGAAAAGCAGTACGGCGATGCCTTTACGTTGGAGCCGTGTTGAAGAATTCTGAAAGATTGTCCTGTTTGGACACCCATTGAGATGCCTTTATTTAACCGTATTATTAATTAATTTTAGTTTAAGTTTAAATTTTTTATTGTAATATTTTTTTAAATGTATTTGAATTATTAATGTAATGTTTTTTAATTATTAAAATAAAATTTAATTAAAAAAAATTGTTCGGTCGCTTATGCGGTCACCATTACAGGTGTTTGGTTTATGTGTGGTCTAGAAGAGATAAAGCTGAGTTGACGCTGAGGTGGCGGTCGCCTGTGCGGTTACCATAACACTTAGTCTTAAGCTAAACGTTATGGGGTAAACAATTCGGTCGGTCAATCCTAGCTAGACACCAACAAAAGCGTTCATCACCACTACAAACACAAAAATGAAACGCGTCCCCCTCCGACCTTTAAATTCATTTGGTCTCATACTTGACCGAATAAATTGAAACATTTGAAAGCTATTACTACATAAAAAACTGTGTGTATATATTAAAAAAAATTAACCCTCCTTTATTCATTATAAAACCCTACATTTACTTCTTATTTTTCACACATTTTCTTCTACAACTATCAATTTATATTTTAATGGTGCCATATGAAGCTTTTGTTTGTCTTTGTGGAGCCGGAGATGTAGTTCTGCTTGAATCGTATAAACCAAAAACCCGTGATAAACTATATTATGCATGTCCATGATCAAAGGTAAACAATCACATGTTTTTTATTTATGTAATATACAAATAATTTGGTTAGTTGTTAAAAATTATTTTCTTTAACAGCCTCGGGAAAACTATTTTGCATGTGAATTTTTTTATGGAAAGAGGAACGAGTCCGTCTACTGGTCGGTTCTCCTAGAGCTTCAACGACTCCAAGTTATTTTCCAGGGCCTTCAACAACTCCAAGTTATTCTCCTGGACCTTTAACATCTCCAAGCTATTCTCTAGGACATTCAAGAAATGCAGAGTGCTCAAACTGCAAGCTCTTAATTGGAAAGCTACAGGTACTCGAGGCAACATTAGAATTGTATATGCATCCCGAGAAGCATACAATTGATTCAACTGCACTACTACACGACCTATAGAATGACATGGGAAAATTTAGTTTGGAGTAGTTTGTCATTTAACTGTATTAATAATTAATTTTAGTTTAAGTTTTAAATTTTTATTGTAATATTTTTTAAATGTATTTGAATTATTAATGTAATGTTATTTTAATTATTAATAACATGTTAATTAAAAGAAGTGTTCTGTCGCCAGTGCGGTCATCATTACGGGTGTTTGGTCTCTGAGTGGTCTAGGAGAGAGAAAGCTGAGTTGGCGCTGATGTGACGGTCGCCTGTGCGGTTACCATAACACTTAGTCTTATCTAAATGTCTATAGTTTTTTTTTCTTTTTAATTAAATGTCTATAGTTAAAAGTGTGAAAACATTCTTTGAATGTCCACACCTAAAAGTGTAGCAAAATTACAAAAGATGTAAATATTGTTAGATATTGTTAAGTATTCACACATAACAGTGTGAACAAAATGTTAAAATGACTACACTCATAAATGTGGCATTTTAATAAAAAAAATTCACTTCACTTATAAGTGTAGCTTCGTTGTAATTGTACACGCTTATATGTGTGGACTATTTTCTTAACTATTTGTGACACGTATAAATGTGGCAAAATTATTATCCATATAAAAAAAGTTCACGGTTAACTATACCGTGGAAAAAAACCATGAAGAAATCAACTATTTGTTGTAGTGGTATAACGTTTACTTCTCAAAGTACTTTAGGTTACCGCTAGATTAATCTTCCATAAGAGTTGTTTCGCACCTTCATAATCCCACAATATGTTCATCCGAGTGTTTGAACTAGTCGTTTCTTTGTGAAACAAAGATTGATAATGTTCATGGTAATCGTACAATCGAAATATTTTTTGGCTCGCTTTACATGGGATTAGCTCATGGTTGAGTGTTTTAGGTTGAGAAAGTATGTGTGAGAATATATGAAATTGGAAAAAAAGTTTAGATTGCTTAAATGATAAAATGGGTATTTATTAGAATTAATGGAATTTAAATTTGGAAAAAGTAACCATTGGATTTGATAAAAGTACAAATAGAAAAAAACCAAAGAACGAGCATTGTAGGGAAAGCAAGGCACTTATGGTGGTGTTGTTTGAGGCGTCGTAAGTGCCATTTTAATGGTCGCGAGCTCGATAACGAGCACCACGTGCTCTGATAACTTTCGTGATGATTCAAAAGATACACCTATATCTTTTAGGCTAAGCCCGCTTTTTGAATACTCTTTGTAATGTTATATAATGTATCCTATCATTCATTAATAGTATCAATCAATTTACTTAACATGATATCAAAGCCAAAGATTCTCCACTCCTAAAAAATTTCTCCAAAAACCGACTCCTAACCCTAATTTTTAGATTCATTCAACTACTCCTAACTTTGATCAATTAATTGTTCATGTTTTATTCTCTATTCAACATATATCATTTTCCATAATCACAAAAACCAATCATGGCCGGCTCTACTAACCCTCCTATCATAACACTTTCTAATAAATTACTCACCGTCTATAACGTGACCTCACCTGTTCCGGTTAAAATAGACGTAAATAAATTAAACTATGCATCATGGGTGTAATTGTTTTAAGAATATTTGCAAGGGTTTTAAAGTGCTCAAACACATGCTTTGTGATTCCACTAGTGAATGCACGAATGCTCCTCCTCCTCCTCCAACGACCGAATGGTTAAAGATTGATTCCATTGTGATGACATGGATATTCGTGACTCACTCTGATAAACTCCAAGAACGCCTTGTTGTGGTGGATCCCTAAACCGCTAAAGAGGCATGGGATCACATTGAATCATATTTCACGACAACAAACACACTCAGACCATCGCTTTAAAGGGTGTACTACAGATGATAAAGCTTGGTGATCTAATCGTAGATGCTTATTTTTGTAAGATTAAATCTATTGCCACTATTCTTAATAGCCTTAGTTCTCCTATGAACAACGATGATATCGTCACCTTTGCTCTCCAAGGATTAAGTGCAAAATTCGATCAAGTTGTGGGTATTATTTCTAATCAGGAACCTTTTCCCGACCTTGCTACCGTTCATAACATGGTAAGAACATAAGAGATGCGGTTGAAGGCTAGGTCTCAAACTTCGGCTATTGACTCCTCCTCCTCTTCCCCCATGGTTCTTTTGGTGGAGTCTACTAACAATTCTAGGCAGGGGAATGGTTGTGAAAACCGTTCTTCACAACGATCCTATGAGCCACAGGTATGTTTTAATTTTACTAAAGGATTTTGTCATTTTAGGAATGGTTGTAAATTTGTGTACGATCCGTCGTCTCAACCTAAACAAATGCCTAACTATAGAGTATTCAGTGGTATTATAGAGAGAAACCTCATGTCCTTTGTCATGCTTTCCAGCTTAGCAAGCATGTGAGGATTCCATTTGTTAGTTATAATACTTTGGTTAAATCTTGTTTTGACATTGCTCACTCGGATGTGTGGACTTCCCCTATTCTGAGTCTTTTTGGGTTTTAAATACCATGTTCTATTCTTGGATCATTATTCGCAATTTGTTTGGGCTTATCCGTTGATTAATAAATCAGATGTCTCGTCTAAGTTTGTGTTGTTTCGTAACTTTGTTCATACTCAATTTAAGTGTGAAATCAAGTCGTTTCAGTGTGATCATGGTGGTGAATTTGACAACCACGCTTTACATAAATTATTTTCCTCTAACGGAATTCAATTTAGGTTTTCTTGTCCAAAAACCTCACAATAAAATGGTAAGTCTGAACGAATAATACGCACTATCAACAATCTCATTTGAACTCTACTTTTTCAAGCTCACCTTCCCCTACTTTTTAGGTCGAAGCTCTCCATATGGCCCTCCACCTATTAAATATTTTACCTTCGAGTGCAATTACCAATGAAATACCTTATACTTGTCTCTTTGAAACCACACCCGACTATAGTCTTTTACGTAAATTTAGGTATCTTTGTTACCCTAACCTTGATACCTCTCACAAACTTGAACCCTGTGCTACACCCTTCATATATTTGGGACACGCATCCAATCATCGTGGTTACTGTTTTCTTGACCTAAACACCAATAAAATAATTATTTCCCGTCATGTTAATTTTGATGAGATGGTATTTCCTTTTGGTTCAATGACGCCCACCTCACCTCCTTCATATACCTTTTTGGAAGAATCGCCTAATATTATTTTTAACATTATACGCTCATCACCTATTACTACTAATACGCCTCCAAATATCACACAACAGACCAATGAAAATGAGCCCACTACTCCCGAGCCCACTCTTACCAAGCCCACTCATGTCAAACCCACCAATACCAAATAACCAAATGAACCCAATAATACCAAGCCCACTCAACCGCAGCCTACTCCTACTGTTAACCCAAACCCAGTTTCGGTTTATCTCATGGTCACACATTTTTGTGTCAGGTCTAATCATCCCACTTAACATCTTAGTATTTACGTGTCTTCGGTTTCTCTTTTACCAAAGTCTTATACTGACGCGTTTGATGATCCAAATTGGCAAAATGCTATGAATGATGAATATAACGCACTTATTAAAAATAACACTTGGACTCTTGTAAACCGACCCATGAACGCCAATATTGTTCGTTGTATGTAGTTGTTTCACCATAATTATGTAGTTGATGGCACTCTTAGTCATTACAAGGCTCGTCTTGTAGCGAATGGTAGTACGCAGTTAGAGGGTATTGATGTTGATGAGACTTGTAGTCCAGTTGTCAAACTGGGCACTACTCGGACTGTTCTTAGTTTGGCTACTTCTTGGCAATGGTTAGTTCATCAACTTGATGCCAAGAATGCCTTCTTACATGGTGATTTATCTAAGGCTATTTATATGCATCAACCTCCAGTGTTTTGGGATTCTGCACATCCTGATTATGTTTGTTTATTATAGAGGTCTCTTTATGGGCTCAAGCAAGCCCCTCGGGCTTGGTTTCAGCGATTTGCATCTTATATTACTCGTGTTGGGTTTCATCATAGTTGTTGTGACACATCTTTATTTATTTACAGACAAGGGGTTGACACTGCTTACTTATTATTGTATGTTGATGATATTGTTCTCATTGC
>BQNB010076249.1:0-31214 GCA_026074375.1 Tanacetum coccineum | reverse complement strand
AAAGACTAATGGATGAGCTAATGTAGCAAACTGGTTAAGCGCGTGTGTGTTTAAGGGTAAGGTCGTGGGTTCGAGTCCCAGGCCTTACTTTTTATTATTTATTTTTTTTGAAAACTTATAAAAGCAAAGTTGAAAATAAACTATAAACCAACAACTTTTTTGAAAGAAACTTTTCTGAAAGCTGAAAAATAAGATGGAAATGCTTAATTAAATTGACAGAAGTAACTAACTTATTATTTTTGGCTTTTTCAAATATTTAAGAACTCTAAAGCTAACAAAAAGCTATTCTAATGATCAAAAAGCTACTCCTACACTAAAAAGTTAAAAATGAAAGAAATAAGCTCAAAAGACAAGCCATAAACTTAGAAACTCCAATAACCATTTTATGAATACTGCAAACCAAACAGACCCTAGGCAGACTTTGAGCTTAAAATTAAGCTAACTAACGAGAACTTTAAGCAAAACAGCTTATACCTACTTAAAGCTTATCCTAAAGACTACTTAAAAATGTTTTTGAAAGGTATTTTGAAGAAGAATTGCTTAATGAAAGAGTACTTTAAAAACATACCTAATGCTTAGCATATGACAGTTTTTTTTTGCTTTTGAATAATGAAAAGACAAAAGCTAATTTTAAAAGCTAAAAACAGATTATCAAATAAGCTACTTTTTAAAAACTAATTTAAAACAGATGAACTATGACCCTAGATCTATTAGTAAACCAAAAATAAAAACCTAAATGTTACTTATACTAACTGAAAATTTGACTTTAAAAAGCTACTTCTCACTTATATTTACCCTGGTGCAGTTTTAGCCAAATTGACCCATACCTTAAAACTATTGAATGCAGACTTAGAAAACGGACTCAGACACTCTTAGAACACTGATTCGTCAATAATATATATAATATAAAAGCAAACACTCAACCAATTACCTTTAGCCAATGATTGGTTAAAAGTTCACAAAAATAAAATATATATGTGTCCGGAAGTATGATTCCCGGGTCGTTTTGTCCCAACGAGGCTTGAATGGAAAATCGAATGACGAATTGATAAACGATGTTTGAATATGACAAGGTTATGATTGGTTTTCTATTTCTACCAGTTAAATATGCAAAAACGATTAAATAAAACCTAAAAACGAAAGCTAAATAACTTAAAACCTAAAACGGGCACGAAAAACGAGGATCAAAAACCTAAATTTTGCAATTTTAACCCTAGAACAATTTTTAAACTAAAATTAGATTCTACTTGACTAAAAACGAAGTTTAAAAAAAACTAGACTAAAAACGGAGTTCGTTTGGACCAAAAACGAGTCAAGACAAGAACGGGAACGACTCCCGTTCTTTAAAAAGTGAAATTTTGTAAAAATGACCTTTCAAGAAAACAACTATTTTTCCTAGAAACTATATGACAAAAGAAAAATTTTTAAAAAAAGTTTATATTTTTCTGATTATTATTTTAATTTTTATGATTTTTTAAAGTTTTGAAAGAAAATAAATTATAAAAAATACTAAACGTGTATAAAAAAATCTGAAAAATTCACACAAAATAGCTAAAAGCTTAACAGTCCTATGAAAAATAAGCTGGAGTAGCCAGCTTATCAAATAAGCTGGAAAATAAGCTGGAACAGCTTATATGGGCAATGGGCTAAAAAGCCCTTAAGTACCAAAGCGCCCAAAGGTCTAACAGAAAAGACCCAAGGGCGCAGCGGTAGTGTGTGTTATGTTAAAAGGTTGAGAGTGGTAGGTGTTTTTTTTTCCTACCCTGAACCCCAATCCCGATTTTAGTCCAAGTCCTCCAAAAGTGCTGATTTTAAAAAGTCCGTTCTAATTAAGCCAAAGCACGAAATTGTTTCACAACATGTTTTATAAAGCAACTTTTATTAAGACACCTTGCGAAAATAAGCATTTATAAGCTCCAAAAAGCCAATTTAGTTTGATTGCAGAAAGTTGCTTAAATTTTTGGTTTTTGGTATTTTGGACACTACAAACTCAAAATAAGCTCGAATTCAAAAAGGAGAGATGTGTTGGAAAGCTATATATGTTTGCGAATCCTATTCAAAAAGCTTTTTCACCAAACACAACTTATCTTAACTCAATTGCATCAAAAAGTGGTAAACTCTAAAATTTTCCTAAATAAGCCAAAATAAAAATAAGCTAAAATCACCAATAAAAGCCAAACTGAAAAGTGCTTTTGGAAATAAGCTCACTAATGAGACCTTTATTAAGCCCACCTATTCCACTTCATTTAAATAAGACACTGAAATTAAAAGTATCAATATTGCACAAATAACAACACTACAAATTTTTTGGATTTAATGAAAATAAGCACTTTTAGACCTAAAAAACTACTGAAATGAACCTCCACTAAAGATAGTAAACGAAAATGGCTTAATCTATTCTAAAAAGCTAACAAAACTTAAATTAAGCCAAGTAATAAGCTAATAAGCAAAAAAATAGACACATCAAGTACTAACAATATAACATACCCGTACGTAACTTGGAGTAGTACCGCTACTTGTGAGTTAGTACTTGCTTTTCTAAAAAACTCTTAAAGATTTCAAAAGTCATTTTATCAAGCTGATTTGGAATCTATTTTGTTAAAAACTGATGAACAAAGGACAACATAAGGACTTATAACAGATTCAATCATGATAAGCACTTAAATATGCTAAATCAATCTAACAGTATTAACTACACATGCTACCAGTACTAACTAGGAAGAGTTGTTCACTAATTCAATTTGAACTGAAATCATAACCAGATAATACTAAAGCAACATAATAAAGCATCAATAAAGCAAATATAGAGTGAACAAATAAGCTCTATAAAGCTGTTCTACATAAGTAAGAAAATCGAGAAAAAGAGAGACGTACAACACCCTTGCTTTAAAACAGGAGCTGCTTAAGCTTTTTACAAAGCGATCTACAACTCTAGCTTCAAAGACAAGACTAGTAATGTCCATAAGCACATCCTTTGTTTGCTTATCATCCAAAAAAGTAAGCTGTGGTATTTTTGGGTGACCTTTTTTTTTATTTCTCCTTAACTACTTATACCCTTTTTGACAAAGTTACTTAGTTAAAAAACATCCTTATCAATAAGCTAATTGAAAGCTTAAAAAACACAATTAGCTAGTGTTATAAACTGAGAACTTGGAATTCAACAATTGGATTTTAACATAAAAAACTTCATTGCTTCATTAATTCTTAAAAACAATACAAAGCTGAAAGAACGGTTGCAATAAGCTTTTAAAGACTAAAATGACTTTAATTTTAAATTAACAATCCACTACAATAAGCTTGAATGCCTTTTTGCTTACGAAAAGGGTCCTATGATTTAATAGTTTCTTCATCCTTGGTCTTCCCAGGATGTGCTTCTTGTGTGAGACAAAAACCACAATGTGTTTTGCTTGTGTAGAGCATTCTTAGTGGTTTTTAGACGAAATCCCGCTTCAATGTGCTTTGTCTTGTTTTGAGTCCATTCACAGCATCAAATCACTTGGAAATGGGAGGATTGTAAACATAGCAATTATAAGTAGTGGGGAGGGAATTAGTGGTGTGGTTGAAATGATTACCAGGGTATTGAGTGGTTTTGCAGGGTAAAAGTATTGGAAGACATCCCTTAGTTGTACCTGGGTTTTGGTTGCGAGAAAAGAGATGTTTGGGTAAGCTTGGCACTTTGCCCCCCAATTATTCTTTCACCCGAATTTTGTAATTTCGCCTTGTCTTGTTTATTCTCTATTACAAACATTGAGGTTTGCAAATTTTATTCCCTCAATGTGTATTTCTTCACTTGTTGACTTTTGACGTTGTCCGGGGTTGATTTTCTGACGTTGACTGACTTGGCTTCGGATTTGAACTTTGTCTTTTCCATTCCTGCTCGGCTTTGTTTGGTTTTGTGGCTTTCCCTTTTGTCCTTTTCTTGAATATCCGTTTCCCGCTACAATACAAATCTCAAAACAAATACGATATATTTTGATACGTTTTTATCCCATTTAAGTCTGTTTTAATGGAAAATAGGATGTGTAATTAAGCACATACCAAAATCCCCCATTCTAAGTATTGCCGTGTCCTCGACCGCAAATGTTTATGAAGTAAACAACTTAGAATACTAAAATCTCTGGCCCCCCTTAGAGCATAATGACCTCCGAAAAGTACTAACGATATACGTCAGGGAACTAAAGAAGCCATACTTCGACAAGTCCTGTTTTCACCATTTTTTTTATTTTATACACTAACTATCCCTAAATAATTTTTGGATTTTCTTCTTTTCTTTTCTTAACCTAACATGCTTGACTTCCCTTTATTTTTATCAACACTAGGATCATAGAATAAAGCCCCATAGTATAATCGATATGTCCGAATGATAAATTCTCGGCCCCGATTTTTCACTAGTCCAAAGCTAAGCTAAAAACAAATCACGCGTAAGTCCAGGCAAAGAATGCGAACACTGCTTAGAAGCTTATGATTCAACTTTTGTCTCCCGACAATTATTCAATAAAGTGTTGTGGCTGAATTTTAAGTTAAATGTAGATCGACAATTTTAGAAAAGTAGTAGAGTTTACGACTAACGATATTTCCTGAAAAAATCTAAAAAACTAGATCACCCCACCAACTCACATATCTCGATAGATCCAAAGCGAGTTCGACTAGGTTATCAGGTTTGAGGACCAAACCAACAAGAATGTTTGCAAAGTAATAAAGCTGATACATCCATACCCATTTAGGGCGAATTTCTTAAATTTGACCGCTAAATAAATAATACTACTACAAAATCACGCAAACTCAAAAATTTAATGAATCTCATTTGAGACTATTCCAGTACGACCTTTCTCGCGAACTCCCAGCTGCCATCAGCTAAGTGCCCAGGTTTGGTGATACCCACGGAATACTTAATCGAAATAAACTACCGACGCAACCAACAACTTTAAAGTCTTAAAGTACAAGTTATTCTTAGTTTCAAAATTTGTACGTTGATTAAAAAAAAATCTTCACGCATTAAATGTTCATTCATTGCTAACATACATAATAGCCGTCATCATGTTACACTGACTACAACATCGGCCCACACTCCGATAAGATGTAGTGACTTAGTCTACGACGACTTTTATTTGATAACACCTACTGATTAATTATCTCACTATGGGCCTTATTTTGAAGACTGCAACATCGGTTGTGAGCCGGCAAGATGCATAAAACCATATCATCCCTCAGTTAAATTAATATATATATATATATATATATATATATATATAGTAATATATATATATAATATATAATAATATATATATATTTTGAGGCAACATAAAAATATTTCCGTAAGAGAGAAAATTGCGCTTTATACAACTGCAATATAAAGCTTGAACTAAGATGAATATTTTGTTTCCGAAAGACTATTTTTAGAAAAAGGTCGGTTTACAGTTAAAGCAAAAATTAAGCACGTTATTATCAGGTTAAGAGCTTCGGGAGAAAAAGCGACAAGTAACACTCCTACATAAGCTTTTAAAGATTTCCAAATAAAATCCTGCTTACTTCCTAACTTGTAATAACACTATCATTTTCCGTTCTTGCGCAATGTTAAAATCCCTAATAAAGGATCCGCGAAAGCTAGCCTAATAAAACTTTCGTTTATCAAAGTGTTAAAGAACAAAGGCTAGGGGCTCAACACCCGCGATTCGAGTCAATATTGTATTCTCATTCCTACCCATTGGGAAAGTCAAAACTGTGACAAAACACTTATTTTATTTTTAAATTTTTTTTTAAATTTTTTTCATTTTTTTGAAATTTTGGTGGTAAAAACGGGATTACGTGACAACAACGGTTGCAGGAAAAAATCAAATCGAAGATCCCCCCATACTAGAACTAAACATCGTCCTCGATGTTTTAAAAGGGATACCTACGTAAATCTAAGGCCGTTTATGAAGTGTGCCAAAAGATAAAACGTTAGTTAATTAGATTTGGATACTGGATTCCCAAAATAAAGTTGAGGATGCGAAACTCTTGTGAATGAAAGATAAAACTGAGAGCACGAGAGTCTTCACAATCCGGGAAACCCTGGACATACAACACAAAGCACACAAAACATGGACAAAACACTGGTAATGGAAAATGTAAGCCTCCTCACACAAAAACATTTATTTATTACTACAATTGATAAGCATGGGGTGCCTCCCACGAAGCGCTTGTTTAAGGTCGCTATGCTTGACCCGATTCCTCGAATTCAATTGTCCTTGGGGAAGGTCTGGAGATCTGGGACTTGTGCACCTCGATTTTGGTACTCCCTCCAAGGAGTGTTTTCAAACGGATGATCATTCACTTTGAAGTTTGGACCCAGAGTTTTGGGATAATCGATGGTGCCATAATGGAAAAAACTTGGGTTAACAGTGAAATGTCCACTCGCAGCGTCTTAAGTTTCGCCCGAGAAAAATTCAATCTAGAGTTAAAGATGAGAACTTCCGATCACCGACATTGAAAACGCGATTTTTGATCTTGAGTCATGTTCTCTTTGTTTTTCTCCTTGAAAATTAAAGAGTTTTTCCGTAGCATGATCACGAAAGTTCATTAAGTTCAGGTTGAGCTGACTTTTCTGTGAAATCACGCCGCGGTTTTGATATTGAAGTTTTTATGCTTAAGGGCCCAGTAAGCGCTTGTACTCCAACTCAATCTTTAGATACCCATGCTTTCCATATACAAGCTTATACTGATTAACACCGCGATGGGTGTTTTGTAAAGCAAGTACGGAAGGCCCAAGAGCTCAGCCAGTTGTCCGACCAAGAGGCATACGATTTTTCGCCCACGATCCTTCAAATTATTGTTGTAAACCACGATAAATACCGATCAACCTTGTTCCTCGTTGTTTTGAGGATATACCGTGAGAGACGATGAAGTGACTCCATATTACAGCATACTTTTGAAAACGATCAATAGCAAAAATAGTTCCCACCCGATCACTTATGAGTTGCACAGGGGCACAATCTGAGAAGAGTGAGTTTTAAGAAATTTGCAAACAACTCGCATCATGGGTGGGGAGCGCTATCGCTTCAATCCCATTTTGGATAAGTAATCGACGGCCACCGAGTATATAGATTGTTCCCCTTCTTTGAAGACGAATGGCCCAATAAAAATCAATGGCCCCAAATTCAAAGATTTTTTTGTTTTTTTTGGTCCGCAAACTTGGATAGAAGTTTTGTGGTATCTTCATCACGTTGCGAAATTTTTCCTTCTGACGACATTACAAATTTCCAAAACATCGGGTGACAAAGTCGGAGGGGCATCCCTGTAAATCGAGGGCCAATAAATCCTAATCGATAGACCTTTTAGCGTTTAATTGGCACGCAGTAGTACGTCCCCGGTGGGGTCCACTGTGGCAAGCTTTAAGAATGTCAAAGCTTCTTGCCCCGAAACACAACGCCTAATTACTTGGTCAGCACATATCTTGAATAAAAAAGGGTCGTCCCAGAAGTAATGTTTGACATCTTTGAAAAACTTATTTTTCTGTTGGGACGACAGTGCCTTTGTCAAGAATTCCCCAGCATGGTAATATTAATTGCGAAGTCGGCAAAAACATGGGTTACATCATTACGCAAGAGCAACTGATCCAAGAGTTTTGAGTGGGAATGTTTCCGTGATTTCCTTGTTCTCGAACTCATTTTGGTGAGGGTTCTCAAGTCTAGAGAGATGATCGGCAAGATTTTCTGCTCCTTTTTTGTCTCGGATCTCAATATCGAATTCTTGGAGCAAAAGGATCCACCGCATTAATCTTGCTTTAGCATCCTTTTTAGCCAAAAGAGTACTTAATAGCAGAATGTCCCTGTGTACACTATGGCTTTGACAAAACGAGATATGACCAGAATTTCTCAAAAGCGTTCACTACGGCAAGTAATTCTTTCGGACGTAGTGTAGTTTCTTGAGCTCGGATCATTGTCTTGCTGGCATAGTGAATTGTTGGAAATGCTTGTTCTTTCGTTGCCCTAGGACTGCCCCAATTGCAAAGTCGCTTGCATCACACATTAGTTCGAAGGGCAAGTCCCAGTCTGGAGCAATCAAAATTGAGCCATCGGTCGATTTTCTTTTAAGTGGATAAAGGATTCGAATATGCACTCTTTTTGCGAGAAGTAAAATAAGTCTCTTGTTCAAGCAAGTGGTGCTCAATTGGTAAAATACATATATCCTTCTAATGGCCTAAAATATCCCAATTAAATCCAAGAACAGACCAAAAATATGCTAAAAATATTCTTGTATTTGTGTTTTGTGGTCAGGTAGACGTAAGACAAAAATCACAAGAAAACATCAAAAACAGCATGCACGGAACACGATAATCAAAAGTACAAAAAGAAAGCCAAAAGAATCAAAGCCGAGCAAAAAGTCCAAGCTCAGCGCAAATCATATCAATAAAAGTCAACAAACCCAAAACAAACCCACTTTTCCTTTTATAACAGCCACAAGGGCCAGTTTTGCAATTTTCGAAAGATTGTTTATAACTAGAAATAGAATAAATAAAGACAAGGGCTGAAGTTGCTATTTCCCAAAGTTCAAACGAGTTTTTACCCATTCCAGTTATTAAAAAGGGCGGGTAAATCCCATTCACTGTTCATCATCTTCCCAAACGTGGCCCATTCGCTAAAACAAAGGGGTTTTCAAAATTAATAGGGTAAAAGGACAATTTAGGTTGGCACAAGTACTCCTTGGAGAAGAAATTGTCACTAATCCCCCCATCTCTGATTTGTTCCAATCCTCAAAGTAAGAATGCCATTTATTGAAGAAAGCACAAGTAAAGAAGAAAATTGCTCTTGTTTCCCTCACAAAAGAAACACAAATGCATCAAAAAGAGAATGACAGGCTGGCAATCCTCAAGTGTCCACAAATCAATCCAACGGCCACAATAGAAGCTCAAATGATTGAAGAAATGATTGGTTGAGATTGAAAGTTTGGAGAGCAGGGCAAGAGGGCTAGAATCTTCCCTAGCTGGCTATAAATAGAGCCTCACTTCTCACACACACGAGAATCTAGGTTTTTTAGTAATTTTTAGTCTAGCTTAATTTCGTAATTTTACTTAAATGTTTTGTAATTTTTTTTAAGCAATGTAATCAGTCTTTTCTATTAATGAAATTCAGTTTTAAAGCTTTTTAAATATCAACTCTTAAGCTTCTCAAATATTAAGCTATTTCTCATAAGCCTGTCATAAGCTCATTTAAAGCTCTTTCAGTCTATAAGCTGAAATAGAGCTTATTAAATTCAGAATTAATCTTACTTAAACCTTAAAATCAGTTTAAACTTACAATTATCATGAACCTTATTGGATATGAGTTTTTTTGGAAGGGGATCTTAACTTGGAAGAGATCCCAAGGACTTATACCCTAGCTTATTAATAAGCTAGGGAGCTTGTAGCTGCTCTTAATTGAGACCTTTTGTTTAGCTAAAGGTTCAAGTAAGTTTTCATTTACTTTTCATAATTTCATTTCTAGCTTAATCTAGCTTAATAGTGTAGATCTGCTTATTAGTTTATTAAAGTTGCTTATTAGTGCTTATTTGTGTTAAGTATTAGCTTAATAATCCTAGATGTTCATCTGTTTTTGCTTTTGATAGTTTAGATCTTTGATTTTCATATATTTGTCATAAAACTCCTAAAAACCCAAAAATATTAGATAGCATAGTATTAATCTTTGATTCCTAGTTAAATTCAGCTGTTAATTCATGTTCATTAAGCTTATTTTAAGTTTAAAATCATCTGGTAGTGAATACTTGTTTATTAAATTTCACCTTAAAAGCTTTTCTCAAATCTGTCATAGTTTTTAAGGGGTGTTTGGTTTAAGTCTATTTGATCTTAAAAAGTCAAAACTAATTGTGCAATTTGCTTGAGTCACTTGTGTTTTCCTTTAAGACAATTTGGAAAAGAGTTTTTATAAGTTAGATTGTGAAATTGAAAAAAGTTATGGTTTATTAAGTTGGTTCTCTGCACCAGGGTACAATTTTCTATAAATTTCACTTGTGCAATTGTTGATCTAAGCCCTCCAAAGCTTAGATCTTGCTTGAACTTTGTTTATACACTCTATTTGAGTATGTCTTAGTGCAGGATTTCCCTTAGGAAACCTACACTATTGATTTTGTAACGACCCACTCCGGAAAGGAGGCCGAAACGTCATAATCATGGTGTCATATCAAAGCATAATAAAGGCATAAAGTCATAAATGATAACATAGGACAAGGTGGAAAGCCGGAATCAAACATCGGCTCCCAATTATGAGATCAACATGAAAACGTAAAAGAAGTCTAAATGGACGAAACATGTGTCCCAAGATAGTATAGGAGCACATCATAATGTCCCTGCGATAAAAAGAAAGGACGCTAAATGGTCACTCCTAAGCACTACATCGAACACATTCTCTCAAGCCAATCTCCCTCTAGATACCTTATGCCGGTACAAGAAAGAAAAGAAATACGCTGAGCATAACGCTCATGAACGAGATACTAATAACAATGTAAAAATAATCATAATCCTGGGATAATCAGTATTAAAAGCAGCGAAAATCATGAGTGAGTCATGAGGAAACCTGGTGAATACTCATAAGGAATAGAAATAAACATTCAAAACTGGTAACGGAAGTCAAAGATGTCATGAGATTTTCGTGGAAATTATAAACAATAAATACATAAGAATGCCCAACGAGATCATAATAATCATACATGTCATAATAAAAATCGTGAATACATGCATATAATAGAGGGCTAGTAGCCGTCAACATGTAAGAAGGGGGACCTCTTATAATAATATGGTGGAGGGATCAACACTTTATGTGATGGGATGTAAGCACAAGATTATCAGCCTAACCCAATCACCATGAACGTGTAAAACCATGTAAACTAGATGCACCCTTACGCCCCTGAATAATAATGGGCCAAACATGAAAAGATAATCTGGTGACATGAGAAAGGGACGCCGCGTAAATCACTCTCAACACAAGGAAAGAGTCGTGACACATGTGTCTCATGTGTCACGGTCATGGTACCATTTCATACTAGGTGGTAAGTCATTGTAAATCATGGGCATACTGCTAATATAGCTCGGCAATAGAATAGTCTTGAAATCAAACATGTAAAGGATCACGGCAAAAGACATAAAAATAGGGAAAGCGATAGCAGTTTCGGGATGATTCATCATGAAAAGAAAGAATGTCCTTACTGAGAGGACGAAAATTAGCCAACCTATGTCCAGCCGTAACGGAAAGAGATGGATAAATAAATGAAGCTACTCCTCTTAAGTGGATCTACATGTTAAAGGACATATATAAGTACTTGTTCATGATTAAGGTTAACTCCAATTTTTGTAACGTTCTATTTTTTGTAACTCCCTATTTTTAGTAACTTTCTATAATTTAGCATGATTCCTTGATTATTACGTTCCCATGATTAAACATATTCCATATTAGTATGTTTCATGAATTAGTATTCGTGTTATTTGGTACTTTCCAAAAAATAGCAAGCTTCTAATTATATAAGGAATTTCCAAAAATAGAACTTTTCCTTATTAACTTTCCATACTCATAACTTCCTGATTTAATTAGTTTCCAAATTAACTTTCCAAAAATAGACTTCAAAAAATACGGTTTCTATATATACAGTTTCTATAAATAGCAGTTTCTATAAAAAGACGAAGGTTTCCTATAAATAAGGTAAGTTTACATAAATAATACAAAATAATTTTCTCCTACCCCCCAACTTAATTTTCCCACAGATCATAACATTATAATATCATGCTTAAACAGACCCCATAGTTTCAGAAATTACAAAACAAGTCCTTATACTTTTAAATAGCAATTCGGCTAACAAATTAATTCACAAAACCCTAATCAAATTTTCCCCAATCACAAACACAATTATTTACCAATCATTGGCATTAATTACACCTGAAACAATAACACAACCTAACCCTAATTCATTTAACCAGTTTTTCTTACCCTTTTTCCTTATTTTTGATTCGATAAACACATTTAAATCTCCAATAATCATTCGAATTATTTATAAATTTATCGCCTACAAGTTCTGAGTGATATGAGATATATAAACCTTATAAAAATATAAAATAAATTTACAATTATTTCATATGATGATTTCATTTTCATTTCTAAATTAGGGTTTTGAATATGTCCAATTTATAACATCAAAATACAGTGCATGAACAGGTTCCCAAGGTTTTATAACATATTAACATGACGAAACATAAGTATGATAAATAATCTTTGATGGCCCTTGATGATATTTTTTAGTTTAATGGGATTTAATGCATCCCGGTTATATTTTCGACAAGCCATCCAAAACAAAATACAAAAATCGAACAAGCGACTCCCAAATTCTTCCCCTATTCTTATCACACTCCGTAGCCTTCAAATGATCTTAGAAAAATCGCACAAATCCTGGAAAAATTCCTTTTGTGCCGCCAACTTAATTTATGTAGGGTTCGGTGGTAAGGTTGTTTTTAGGATTTATAAAATGAAAGTGAATAAAAGATATAAAAAAGAGTTGGCCGAGTCTAGCATTTCAAATGAATAAAATCAGTTTATTATTTACATTAATTATTATATATTTATCCATATTTTTTATTTAATATATTTTGCAATATCATAAAAATTAATTAAATACATATATAAAACTCGGCATATATACCTATAAATAATATTAATTATTTATTCATTAGTATAACATAACGTATTTTAACCTTACAAAAATTTCATAATGCTACTTGTTGCATTTTCATAATTTAAGTCAATTAAAATGAATTATTTAAGCTTTATGCATTTTCTTTCATTAGTAGGCATTTTGTCATTTTACTTTTATGAGATTTTTAGGTTTACAACTCTTCCCTCTTAAAAGAATAATTCGTTCCTCGAATTTAGAAACATGATCCAGCTAAAAGGACATACGAGATCATGAAGGAAAAGGATAAGAAGTCCTAAAAGACTCCCTCAGGTCTCGTCTAGTCGATCCAATGTACTTCCCGCTCGATGATTCCTCCAAAGATTTTTGAAAAGGGGAATTTGTCTTGTCCTCATGACCTCGTCCTGACGTCTAGAATAGCTCAGGCTCTTCCGTGTAAGATAGGATCCTCACGGATCTTGATCGAATGTAATAAGATACAACGTGAAGAGGATGATACATAGTAACCGCTGAGTAATGATACCTAAACGACATGGTGAACAGGAGATAGCTGAGGAAGTGTAACGCCAAACGATAGGAAACCGCACCAACGCGCTCAAGAATCGTCAACGGTCCTATGAAACGAGGACTAAGCTTTCCCTTGAGGACCAAAACGCCTAGCTCCCACGTGTAGGTGATGAACGTTCAAGAAAACATTTCACCCTGCTGAACTCGAACATCTTCTGATGTCTGTCGGCGTAACTCTTCTGACGAGTCTGAGCTCCTTAAGCTTTTCCCTGGCGAGGCACCTTTTCATAGTCCACCCCTCAATCATCGCCACCCTCAAGACTACGTTCTCCAACCTGATCCCAACAAATAGAGCACGGAAGCATTTACACTACCATACAACATCTCCGAAAGGAGCGCTATTAATGCTCCATGGCCAACTGTTATTTGTAGGCAAACTCCACTAGACATATTGTCCATCCCAATTTCCTGCCCATTCTAAAGCACTATAACGTAACATATCCGCTAATGTTTGAATCCGTACGCTCCGACTGTCTCGGTCTCATCAGGATGAAAAGTTGTACTAAACTTGAGCCTGGTTTTCCCCAAGCTTTCATGTAAAACCCGTTCCAGAAAATGAACGTGAAACCGTGGATCTCTACTGATAGCGATCGCTGACTGGAGTACCGTGTAATCGAACATTTTCTTGTTGGAACATTTCTGCTAATTTCCAAACGGTAATCCTTACGGATAGGAAGAAAATGTGCCGATTTAGTCAACGATCGGTACAACAACCCAGATAGCACATCGTGGTTTCCTCTGGAGTCCGTGGTAACCCGGTAACAAAATCCATAGGATATTTCGTCCCACTATCCAAACAGAATCTCTAACGGTTTTGCAAATAGCCCACTTGCACGTTGGGTTCAAGTCTTAACCTGGCTGCAGTTAAACCTTTGACACAAACGTAGCCACATCGCGCTTCATACCACTCCACCAAAAGTGTTGCTTGAGATCGTGATACATCTTCATTGACCCTGGATGAATCAAAAATGGAGAACTATGACCTCATCCATCAAGGGCTGTGTAAGGAATCCTCTGGTACGCATAATTTAGTACCCTGCATAAAATGCCATGCGTCATCAATTGCGAAACTCGTCCTGCTATCAATATATAATGATAATTGCCCAGATTTCACCTCAATCCCTTCTGAGCTGCCGTTAATCTGAGAAATTAGGTTTAGGCTCAATCAACTCCTCAGACTAGCCCAAGAAACCAGTCTGTCCACGAACACATAACCGATATCCAAAACGCTCAAGGTCACAAATAACTGTTCTTGCAACCATATTTGTGTGTTGTTTTTTTTTGATGCCAGCTATCATTCCCGACTTAGCTCCTACTCAAAGCATCAACCACTAATTCCGCTTTTACCCGGATGGTACTGAATTTAGGTGTCATAACCGATCAATAACTCCAACCAACGCCTCCTGTCTCAATTTAATTCTCGTGCAATGAAGAATATTTAAGGCTCGTATGATACGTAAAAATTTCACACGATTTCGCCATAAAGATAAGAATGTCTCCAAAATTTATAGCGAAGACACGCATGCTTAATGTTCCCGATCATGAGTAGGATATTAACCTCATAGGCTTTATTGTCGTAAGGCATAAGGCCAATTACTTTCCCATAGCTGCAATAGGTACACACCCATTACCCTTCTTTAGAAGCATCGCTGTAAACTGAAATCCACCTGTACCAGAATGGAAGAAGTTAAAATAGGCGAGGAAACCTAAACGATGCTTAAGCCTTCAAAAGGCACTTTTCTCGCTCATCATTCCATACACATCTTCTCACCTTTCTTTTCGCATAAGCTTGGTTAAGGTAAGGCCAATCGTAGAGAAACCTCTCGAATCTGCGGTAATAACCCTGTCAATACCAGAAAACTCTATACTTTCGGTCCCAGACGTCCGGTCTTGGCCAATTGGTGATAGCCTCAAACCTTCGCCGATCCAAATAATTCCTTCTGCTGAAAACAATGAGTGACCCAGAAATGCCCCCAACCCCCCCCCCTTTTTATTTTTGTTTTGAAAAAAAACTCAAGCCAAATTCGCACTTGGAAATCTTGGCATATAATTTCTCCTGTCGGTAAAATCTTAGAATGGTGCGGAGATGCTCCTCGTGGATCTATCTTTAGACTTAAACGAAGACCAGAATATCATCAATGCACACGATGACAACGTGGTCCAAGAAGTCATGAAAAACTCGTTCATCAAGTCCCATAAATACAGCTGGAGCATTCGTAGACCAAAAGGCATAACCAGAATTCATACTGACCATAACAGGAAGCAAAAAGCAAGTCTTGGAAATGTCCTGCTCTTTCACTCGCAACTGATGGTAACCTGATCGTAAATCAATTTTGGAAAAGTGTTTAGCGCCCTGGAGCTGATCAAGAAATCATCGATACGTTGAAGGGGATAACATTACGAATGGTGATCTTGTTCAAAGTTCACGGTAGTCGATAATATTCATGCTACCCTTCCATCTTCCTTGACAAACAGAACCGGTGCACCCCATGGCGATACACTCGGGCGAATAAAACCTCGCTCCAACAACTCTTGTAACTGATCCTTCAACTCTTTTAACTCAATCGGTGCCATGCGATAAGGAGCTTTGGAGATTGGCTCAGCTCCGGAATACAGTCAATGTGAAACTCACCAGCGCGAATAAAGGAGGGTATATCCTGTAAGTTCTTTCCGGAAATACTCCTAATTTCGGAAACAAAATCGCTGACATGAATAGAAAAACGTCAGAAGGTCGTGCCATAATGTAAGCCAGAAAACCTCATAACACCATGCGATAGTAAAGAGTACGTGCTTTTAAAACGGAAAATGATCTTCATAGATTTTCCGGTAGAGCGAACACCATGATAAATAAATTCAGAGCATGAAAAATCGCCCACTATAACACGACGGAATGAACAGTCAATCAAAAGCACGGTGTGCTGGCTAACCAGTCTATACCAGAATTATATCAAATTCACACATATCCAAAGGGAAGTGCACTTAACTGAACTAATCTTGTCATCAAAAACTGTAGAAGAAGAACTCTATATACCATGGGTATATTACGTGCGGAGTCTTTCAGAGGCGTGGGATGATACATACTCCATGATCAAGGATTATAGTTTCATAGGTAAAACATGAGCAAACTTGGAGTAGATATCACAAAATGTGTCCACACCCGATCAAATAAAACAAACACTGCCACGTCCGAATATAAATTATGCACCAGTGATGGTACCTGAAGTATTGGCAGGCCTTATCCTGAGTTAAGTGCAAAGACAACACCTGACGCGTACTGGCTTCTTGTCACATGACCCAGACCACTACACCATGTTCTTCTTGCAGTCCCCTGAAATAGGCCAGCCTGGCCGCATTTGAAACAAGTACCATGCACACGACGACTCCACCACTGGTGTCTACGCCACATGTGGTGTCAAACAAGGGTGAGTATAAAAACCCTCAGAGGGTAACCCTGACTTCTAGGGAAACCTGATTCAATGATATATTTTGAGACCTGAACTTTGAGAACATATAGAGAATAAACTTGTTATTTTCAAATGAATTACCCAGTTGGGTAGATTCGTGGATTGTTGACCTATTGTTTCCATATGGTCGCTGTCCAACACCCGAATTTCTGTTACCATGTCGTGATGTTAGAATTCATAGCATATAGCAGATAAAGAGATAACGATTTATTTGACCTGTTGTTGTCACGAGAGTACTTGTTGTTATTGTGGTTACGGTAGTTACCACCATCGCCCTGCCTGTCAGATCCCTGACGGTCATTTTTCTGATCGTGACTCCGATAATTATTATGCTGAGTGTCCGACTGATATCGAGGTCCTCCACGTCTTATGCCTGGAGAATATTGTAATGGTACATATTATAAGGAATTTAACGGAGGTAAAACATAAAACAAGGTCGTAAAGATTTGATTACTGAAGGTTTACCTCTTGTCTGAACGTTCAGACCTATCATAGTCATCCCGGTCACGAAGGATCTCTAAGTTGCGTGCAGCATCCGCAACCTGAGCAACGTCTGTAAACTGTATACACATGACATGGTCGAGGATTGACTTATGAAGACCCCAACGAAAGTTCTTTGCCTGCTCTTCTGCAGTACCACAGCCTAGTCCAAGTAAACCAGCTAGCGGAGGAAACCGCTGCATGAACTCAGTACTATTTTTTCACTTGCCCGTTGGCGATGGAAAATGGAACTCTCTCTTCAAGCGCTCCTTGTTCGGCTCGAGGGAACAAAACTAAGAAAGAACAGCTCTTTTGAGAAGCGCCCAAGTCAAATAAGGACCCACACACTCCTCCGTAGAGCCCTGCTTATAGGCCTTCCACCAACCAAATAGCGTCACCTCGAACTTATACACAGCCAATCTGGTCTTAAAAGCTCATTACAATCCTCACGTCGAAGAATCTTCTCCATATGGGGAGATCCAATTCTCAGCACAACAGGGCTTACAGCTACAGCCTTCTCTCGAACGAGACGGATGTTCTGCTTATTGAACGCTCCCCAAGCCCGAAAGTTGAATAGTGACTTGGTGGAGGATTACTACCACGAAGTTTACACACCATGCGGTACTCCTTCGCGAACCTGCTCTCGAATCTGTGGGAGCATGGCATCCACACGGCTCTGCTGAACGGCCGCAGCGAGTTCAGCATCGGTACGAGTGTTCACCATCTGACATTTGCAAAAAGGGTTTAATGATTAAACGGTTAAAAGGTCAAAACGCGACAGAAAATAAACGTCGATTCTGAAGGAACCTAATGTCTACCCAATCCTCACAGGTCAAGTTTTAGAGCCTACAGGTCGGAAGCCTGAGCTCTGATACCATAATTGTAACGACCCAAACCCGCTCCGGAGAGTAGGCCGAAACGTCATAATCATGGTGTCATATCAAAGCATAATAAAGGCATAAAGTCATAAATGATAATATAGAACAAAGTGGAAAGCCGGAATCAAACATCGGCTCCCGATTATGAGATCAACATGAATAACGTAAAAGAAGTCTAAAGGACTAAAACATGTGTCCAAGATAGTATAGCACATCAAAGTGTCTGCGATATAAAGAAAGGAAGCTAAATAGGTCACTTCCTAAGCACACACTCTCTCATGCCCAATCTCCCTCTAGATACCTGCCGTATAAGAAAGAGAAAGAAATACGGCTGAGCATAACGCTCAGTGAACGGATATAATAACAATGTAATTAATAAGTATGAATCCTGGATAGTAAATACAAAGTAGCGGAAAGATCAAAAGTGTCATGAGGAAACCTGGAGAATGCGTCATGAAGAATAGGAAATAAACATGTAAAGCATGGTAATACGAAGTAAAGATGTCATGAAATATCATGGATAGTATAAACATAAATAATAAGGAATGCCCACGAGCTCATATAATCATACATGTCATAATAATAATGTCGTGAATACATGCATATAATAGAGGGGCTGCCTCAACATGTAATAGAGGGGTGACCTCTTATAATAATATGGGTGGAGGGATCAGCTCCAATGTGATGGGATGTAGAGCACACACCAACCAATCACCATGAACGTGTAAACATGTAAACTAGGATGCACCCATACGCCCCTGAATAATAATGGCCAAACATGAAATATAATCTGGTAACATGAAAAGGGACGCCGCGTGAAATCACTCTCAACGCGAAAGAGTCGTGACACAGGTGCCTCATGTGTCACGGTCATGGTACCTCCATGACTAGGTGGTAAGTCATGTAAATCATGGTCATGCGTATATATAGCTCGGGCAATAGAATAAGTCTTGAAATCAAACATGTAAAGGATCATGGCAAAAGACATAAAAATGGGGAAGCATAGCAGTTCTGGGGATGAATCATGAAAAGAAAGAATGTCCTTACTGAAAGGACGGAATATCCGTACCTTAAGTCCAGCAAAGAAAACGAAAGAGAAGGATGAAAGAGATGGAAACTACTCCTGCTTCACGTGATCTACATGTTAAAGGACTTGTATAAGTTACTTGTTCATGATTAAGGTATCTTTCCATTTTTAGTAACTTTCTATTTTTAGTAACTTTCTATTTTTAGTAACTTTCTATAATTAGCATGATTTCTTGATTAGTACGTTCCATGATTAACATATTCCATGATTAGTATGTTTCATGATTAGTGTTCTTGTTATATTGGGTACTTTCCAAAAATAGCAGCTTCTAATTATAGTAAGTTTCCAAAAATAGACTTTCCTTAATTAACTTTCCATAAATGATAACTTTCCTGATTTAATAAGTTTCCATAATTAAACTTTCCAAAAATAGACTTTCTAAAAATAGACTTTCCAAAAATAGCAGGTTTCTATATATAGTAAGTTTCCATAAATAGCAGGTTTCTATAAATAGTAAGGTTTACATAAATAATATCAAAATGACATTTTCTACCCCCCAACTTATTTTTCTCAGATCATAACAAATATAATAACATGCTTAAATCAGACCCCAAAGTTTCAGAAATTACAAAACAAGTCCTTATACTTTTAAATAGCAATTCGGCTAACAAAATAATTCACAAAACCCTAATCAAATTTTCCCCAATCACAAACACAATTATTTACCAATCATTGGCATTAATTACACCTGGACAAAATAACAAAACCCTAACCCTAATTCATTTTAACCATTTTTCTTCCCTTTTTCCTTATTTTCGAATTCGGTAAACACATTTAAATCTCCAATAATCATTCGAATTATTTATAAATTATTCCAACAATTTTTCTGAGTTATATGAGATATGTACAACCTCAGAAAAATATAAAATAAATTTTACAATTATTTTATATGCCGATTTCATTTTCATTTCTAAATTAGGGTTTTGAATATGTTTCAATTTATAAAATCAAAATAAAGTGCATGAACATTTTTCCCAGGTTTATAACATATTAACATGATGAAACATAAGTTATAAAATTACCTTTGATGGCCCTTGATGATTTTATGATTTAATGCACCCGGTTATGATTTTCGACCCCAAAACAATACCAAAAATCGAATCAAGCACTCCCAAAGCTTCCCACTATTTTTCCCACACTCCTTAGCCTTCAAATGATCTTAGAAAAATCGCACAAGTCCTGGAAAAATTCTTTGTGCCGCCACTTAATTTATTTAGGGTTCGGTGGTATTTGTTTTTAGGATTTAGTAAAATGAAAGTGAATAAAAGATATACATAAGAGTTTGGCCGAGTCCTAGGGCATTTCAAATGGAATAAAATCAGGTTTTATTATTTACATAATTATTATATATTTATCCATATTTTATTTAATTATTTTTGTAATATATAAATTAATTAAATACATATATAAATTCGGCATATATACCTATAATAATTTTAATTATTTTCATTGTATAACATAAAGTATTTTAACCTTACAAAAATTTCATAATTGCTAAATATTGTATTTTCATAGTTTCTAACACTCAATGAATTTTATTTAAGCTTTTATAATATTTTCTTTCATTAGGGGTATTTTGGTAATTTCACATTTGTTGAGATTTTTAGGTTTTACATCTTCTCAAAGTATTCTTCGTACATTGGCCCGAACAAATTATCCAAATCTTCTTTAGATGGACTATTTATTGATTCTACTGATGAATCATCATGTATGAATTGTTGAGAATCGGGTTCTAAACTGTCGTGTTCAGAAGCCATTGTTGTAAGCTCGTTAAATTTGACGTGGATGGTTTCCATAATCTTTTTGATTCGGCGATTATAGATTCAAAACCATTTGGATGTTTCAGAATATCCAATAAAGATTCCAATGTCTGTTTTTTGTTTCATTTTTCCAAGGTCTTCAGGATCATTTGTTGGATAACAAAGTAAACCGAATACATGAAAGTACTCCACATTTGGTTTTCTGTCGTGAAGAAGTTCATATGGAGTCTTGTTGTATCTCGTATGAATGATTGATCGATTTTGAGTAAAGCAAGCGGTGGAAATGGCCTCCGCCCAAAGAAATTATGGTAATCGAGAAAAGATAAGCATTGTGCGTGCAGCCTTGACAGGAGTGCGATTGCGTTGTTCAAAAATGCAATTTTTTTGAGGCGTTCAAGCAGTCGAAATTTGTTGCATAATGCCTAACTTTTCATAAAGAACCTTAAGAATTGGGTTTTTGAATTCAGTTCCATTGTCTGTGCGAATCTTGTAAACTTTGGCATTAAAATTCAACTAAACTTGAGCAATAAACTTCTTTATGATCTCTGGAGTCTCATCTTTGGTGTGAAGAAAATATACCCATATGAATCGAGAATAATCATCAACGATCACTAGAATATACTTCTTTCCATTGATGGTTGCTACCCTCATTGGCCAACATAAGTCTATATGTAGCAATTCCAATTTGGAATGAGTGCTTAAAACCAATTTAGGTGGATGAGAATATCTCTTGCTTTTTCCCCGCTCACATACAGAACACATGTGATCTTTACTGTATTTGAATTTAGGAAGACCATTAACCAAATCGTTTTTGGTAAGATCGTTTATGGTACCGAAGTTTAGGTGTGAGAGTTTGCGATGCCATAACCATGACTTTGTTGAAGTGGCTTTGGAGAGAAGACAAACAAGTGAAGAAGCAGCCATATCCGAAATGAAGATAGTACACAAATTAGATTCACGAGCTCCTGTAAGCAAATCATCTCCTCCTAGATTGCGTACATAACATGTATTGGAGCGAAAAGCAACTTCTAAATCACCGTCATAGAATTCTCCTACACTGAAGAGGTTGTGTCCTAGGCCTTCAACATAATATACATGACAAACAGTGATATTGCCTTGTACATAATTGCCATAGCCTGTGATTGCTGCAAAGTGGTCATTTCCAAAGCGGATTATGCCTATGAATTTTTCAACAGTGATCGATCACTAGTCATATTCTTTGAACATCCACTATCAACAATCCACAGAATGATTTAAACCACTTGCAACACATGAAGAAACCACATATGGACAAGTGGACATTTTGGCTACCCATTTTTAACGGGAACCAAAGTATTAACAGTGTTTCTACTATTAACAACATTCAGAGTCATTTTAATAGGATACCAAACAACATTTGGTTGAAGTTCGTACCAATTTTGCCACATTCTACTTATTCTTCATGTATTTGTTAAGTGAATTGTCTCGCAGAATAACCAAAATTGACTTAAAAGCACTAGAGACCTTATTTCTGGCACGTAAGGGAGTGACTGCAGCAATCTTAGTTCTGGAAACTACAATAGTAGTGTCTAAGGACTTAGATTGTGTAGTCTTAACAAAAAACAGTCTTTGAAACTACAAGAGTAGTATCTACAAACGCAGATTTTGTTATGTTAGGCGTAGTGAATAAGGCTCTTTTAACTTTCGAATGCATATTCAATTTATAGTTCGCAAGACATTTATCATGACATGGAATAAGTACATTTTTAGCACACGAAACACACAATACATCCTTTTCTTTAAGAGCGTTTTGAACATCAACATTAGTTACAATCTTTTTGTTTAAAATAACATTCTTAGACGCAACATATGTCTTTTTATTTATCCTAACTGAAACTTCTACTTTCTCTGATGATTTCTTAGTGTTGGATAAGACACTATTCTTCAAAGGTAAATCTCTATTCAATGGTCTTCTAACACTAGAATCAGCATTCAGTCCTGTAGAAGGTAAAACACTCTTAACTCTTTTTGTATTTGATTCTTGTTGCTTAGTGACTTTGTACATTCCTGGTGCTATGACATTTTGGTTTGTTTCAACATCTTTCTTTTTGTTAGGTGAAGTCTGTAAAGTGACTGTTTTGACAAAAAAACATGTTTCTCTTCTCTTTAGGAGCAACCGTTTTCTTTTGAAAAACTTGTTTATTGAGCGGTGTAACTCAAAGAAGTTGATTAGAAACATTAGTTTTGTCAAACTTAGCAGACTTACCTTTTTTAGTTTATCTTTTAACTCAGATATTGTAATCAAAAGATCTTGATTCTATGCACGTACTTCTGCATATGCATGAGTCTTTTGATTAACATGCTCAATTAGTTCATTAATTTCGCCTTGAGTTTGAGTTCATGTCTTTTTGATTGAGTCAAAAAGTTTTTGATATTCTGTTTTGACATTTTCTCGTTCCTTTATCAAAGATTGTACTTAAAATTCCAAAGATACGTTCTCACTCTCAAGCTTTTCCATCTTTGAAATCCAAGAGGTTTCGCAAACATTTTTCAAAGAAGATTCACATTGTTGTCTTTCCTTTTCATGTTGTAACTATAATTCAAAATCAAGACTTTGTTTTTGACATCTTTGAACATCGCTTTCAAGAATGTTTATTCGTTTTTGCATTCCTTCTTGGATTTCAATTGAATCCTTCTGAATTTTCTCAATTTCATCTTGCATATTATTGTTGACACACTCATGACTCAACAACACACAACATTCGATTTCATGCTTGAGTTTTGCTTTCAAGAGTTAATCTTTCAAAAGTTTATTTTGTTTCCATGTTTCACTAAGATTGTTTTCTGTTGAGTCAAAAACATCTTTCATCTCTTTTACATCTTTTAAAAATCGTTTATGAAAGATTTCAAAACTCGAATGCAACTGTTGAAGAATTGGTTTTACTTACTGTTGACAAAATTTGGTTAACCGTATTTCTTCTAGAGAATTATAGAAAATGCTTTCACGATTAGAATTTGTTTGTAATAAAGCAAACAACTTTTGAAATTCATTTTCCATTTTATTCAAGTCTAGTTTCATTGGATTTGCACTTGGCATTGGTGCCACAGTTGGTTTTGTCTCAAAAGATGAAGACGGTGAACTTGCATTTGAAGAATTTTCAGAAGATATAAAAGAAGATGAGAAATATTTTTTTCAGCAGAAAATTCCTTTTGTGGAACAAATTCTTTGTAAAGAGCATTTAACTTTTTGTAATCAATTATCCAAACATTTTTTTTCTCAATAGCAATTGGATCTTGTGATTTCTTTTTCATATGATTTGACTTTTGGTTGCATCATTATGTATGTCCTTAGTATCTCTAACATTCATTTGAATTTTTGAATCATCAAGGCAAGAAGCATCATATAATTTTAGATTCTGAGAAATTGCTTTCTTGAGAGTATAAGGATTTTTCTACCCCAAACCATGTTTTACTTTTGAATCATAAAAGGACATTAGTTTTAGTCCAAGCATAAACATGCCTTGTAAGGAGTTACCAATTTTTAACATTACATCTTCATTCTTTTTAGCTCTTGCTTCAAGATCTAGAATAGTGGCATGATATTTATCTTCGTTTTCACTCATTTTGCGTTTCAAAGTTGATCGGCTCTTTTGAAGTTCCACAGTTTGTCTTTGTAACTCAACAACAGACAATTCTAATTTATCACATTGTTGTTCTAAATCATGAATAATGTCTCGATTATGAATAAATTGAGATTGTGACTCCTGTTTAAATCATTTTGCTTTTCGATTCGCCTTAATATATTCGTTAAAATAGGTAGTGTTATTTCCTTTGTTCATTTCAAAATCCCGAACCTTTTCCTTATACAACTCAAGCTGTTTAGTCAACACTGTTTTTTGTTGTTGAACTTTTTTAGCAACTATTTATTGTTTCTAAGATTCCTTATACGCATTTCTATCTAATTGCTTTCATTCATATGATTCTTGAACATTATTATCGTATTCAACACTGCCACTATTAACATCTCTATTTGGTTCATCAAATATAATATTGCTATCAATTTGATCATCGCCAATTGTGTTGTTAATAATTTAAGGTTTCTTTGAAAACTTTTGTTCATGTGTATCTTTAGCAAATAATGGATTCACATAACTGGTGGATGATGTTTGTACCTCGCTGAGAAATGCAGAATCATAGCTTGGCCCTTCATCAGAATTAAAGTTTGCTGGTTAAATCCTAGCCATCAAACATATATTTGCACTTAATTCCTCAATTTCTTTCATCCGTGAAGCATCAGCAAAGAGAAAATCATTCTGTTCATCAGTAAGAATTACTCCTACTTCATCCTGTTTTGCTATCAACATTTGTTCCATGAAGTACTTTGAATCTCGAACTCTTGGCTTAGGACAATTCCGAGCATAATGGCCTTTCTCATTGCAATTGTAGCATTGAACATTTGCAGCAGTTCCTAAAGATGTAGTTTGAAGAGTGCTCTATATGTTTCCAGCATCATTCTGAACATTGGTACCCTCAATGACTTCCTCTTGAACATATAAATGTCTTGTATTTCTGCCATCGTGACCATAATTCCTGCTTTGAATCTGTACTCAGACGGCTTGAACAATTGCTTGATTTTTGGTGTTGGAGGAAATACAAAGACGATTATTTATTGGATTAGAGAAGCATTGAGTGATTGCACGAGCAAACAAAATCATTGCAGAAGTAAGTGGGTCTTTAGAAGTGTTTTGTACTGCATCCCCTTGATAATCCTCATCATAATCAACCACTGAAGAAGGATGTGTGACATAGTAAGGTGAGGTAGTCCTGGAAGAGGAACCCGTATGTGCCACCAATGCAAAAGGATCATGTGATTTTTCTAACTTCTTTACTCTACATGCATTTACCAGTTTCTCAAATTGTTGAAGGTAATCAAACAAATCATCATATGAGTCTTCCGTTAACCTTTTTTCGAGACAAACTTGAGTAACATACTTGAGCCATTTAGGTTGCAAACAGTTTAGGAACTTTGTGTTGACAGTAACCGGAGGAAATTTGATGTTATTTCATTCCAAATCATTCATTAACTGAGCAAAACGATTGTAGACTGACACAAGTGCTTCTCCTGGTTCAGCAACAAATTGATCAAACTCATTATTGAAACGTGTTTCCCTGTCAACCTAGTTTTGTACAGTTCCTCTCATTAAGTGTTCAACTTGTTGCCACATGGCTTGTGTAGTACTACAAGCATCCACAGAGTTATATATGTCATTTGGGATAGAGATTAAAATCAAATTCATTACTTCAATCTCATCTTCATAGTGTTTCAAATCATATCCTTTTAAATCCTATTCTTTTTGCATCCTTGGTGGTTCAGTTTCAGAAGGAGTGAATTCTTTAAACTCATATGGACCCTCATCAATTGCTTTGTTAAGCCACTTTCTGTTTTTTCTCTTTCAATTAAGGTGTCTTCTAAAACGACTTGCCCATGGTATATAACTACCTCTTTCAAGCATCGGAGGTCTAGTCTTAGAACCGGCATCAGCAAGAGATTGTTGATGTGTATTAGAAGTCGACATATCTTGTGACTCAAAGATTGGATCTTTATAGACAAAAAAGAGTTCTATTTGTGATTTTCCAAAAACTTCAATACTTATCGAGTTTGACACGTGTCACAAATTAGATATCCAAATTCAGAAGTGAGAAACGTGTATAAAATACTCAATTTCGGTAACACTGTTCTCGAACAACACTAATATCGGACAATAAGAATCTTGGACAAAACTAATCTCTGAAATTCGGAATCTTTCTCGGACAACACTAAACTGGGACAATACTAAATTTGGAAAGATGAAAATTCGATAAACACACGTTTTGACAAACCTTTTTAATCATAATTCGATATAACAATCACGATAAAACCGTAATAATATCAATTTTGATTAAATTTCATCCGTTTAAGATGTTCCGAAAATGAAGACTACAATTTTGATGAAACCGAAAATGTAATTTTCACACTTTTAAATTCAAAAATGACCACAATTTCGATAAAACCGAAAAGTATGATCACTTTACAATTCACAAAACGTATGTTAATGTCAAAAATGATTCTTTTTTCCGTTTATCACAATTTTGATAAAACCAAAATTGTGACAAAAACTTAATGTGATATCGAATTTAATTTTCCTACCACAATTCTCAATAAAACTGAGAACTTGTGTATCTATTACAACGATTAAGCTTATTTCTAAGTTTGAGACGTGTTTCTAAGACACACTTTTCAATAAAACCAAAAAAATGTGTAATAGATCAATCTCGGTAACAAGTTTCGAAAAGGATAAAGAGCACCTAAAATACGTTTTTCGATAAAACCAAAAACACGTATATCTATAACAACTCAATCTAACAACAACTAGGCTTCCGAAAATGAGAAAAATACGATAAACTCTTTCGAATCAACCAATAACCTTGTCGAATTTGTAGAAAACGCAAAAAGGAAACCGAAATTACTCAAAATAACCAATACGATCACGTTTTGTCCATAATTGTTGTCGAAAATGATTATAAGCGTGTAATAGAACGTCAAAATTTCTCAAAATGCTCAAATCACTACTCGAAACCACTGAAATCCACTAAAAATCAATTGCATCATCCTCAATCACTTACGAAATCACAAATAAGATCACTTTTAATCTCTAATGGCATATGATACCACTTGTTAGGTCTTGATTTAGCTTGAATCACACGATATAGAACGATTTAAAATAGAGAGAATTAAGAGAGGAATGCAAGTTTTTCACAATTTTCCAAATTTTATAAAAAGAGAAAAGAGGGGGAGTGAGTTTGTTACAAGACTTAACCACCTAATGACGATTAGGTGGGTATTTATAAGAGATAGAGGTTGGATTCCCTTCCTTTATTTTCTTAATTTTGCAATCTAGTCCCTATTCTTTGGATAATATGCTATTTTTCACTTTTAGCATATTTCTCCTTATTACAAACCACTTTCTACTTTTTCAAATAAAGACTAAACACTAATAATAAATCAAACCACTTAAAGTATCATAATTGACATTTTTATAATCCTAACAATGACTATACCTATGATACATTTGTGTTCTGAATACACTACAAAGGAGTTGGTTGTGGGTGTGCTTTTTTATGAGCTTTGCGGTGAAACCTTTAACTGCCACATTTGGGGATGCGTGTTGATGTGTTGTGTGCGAATGTGTGTCCTGTGTTATATGAGACATGTTATCATTATAGAAATTATGATGGAAAATTTATTTTTTGAAAAAAAAATGGTTACTTTAGCAACAGTGAGATAAAGGACTATGATAAACGTTATCGATTGAAGCAAAACCAAAATTATCCGCATCGTGGCGGGGTGGGCCTATGAAGCTTGCAGCCACAGCGGATTTGTTCTCTTTTTATTCTCTTTTATCGATTACTTATGTCTTAGCCTCATTATTATGTTTGCTTAATTTTTCTGTTCATTCTCATTTCCAAAAGAGAAGTATATTAGGGGTGTTTTTTAACCCCTCCCCCTCACCTTCTTGCTAAATAAGTTGTGTGGTTGCAGCGTTATGTTATGTATCACTCAGCATCGCACGAGACGTTGCTTCGCTGTGAACTCGAGATATCAACCAACATTTGGCTTGGCTTATAAACACAAATATTAGCTATGAGGACTCTTCGACGACAGGGGGTTAAAACTGAGATTCTTCGCATCTTAGTGGGGCAAGTTACTACACTTGCATCCATGGCGGATGTATCCTTTTTTCGGTCCCTTGCCTGTCTAAGCCTCCAAAACAATTGTCGACTTCAAAGGTTCTTGGGATTTTATCCTGATATTGTTGAAATCAAACGGATCATGTTGCTACCATCAAGGAGGGAATTTAAAGATATTTATGTTGTATTTGAATTCATGGAGTCTGATCTTCACCATTTAATATTTTCATCATTTCAGTACATAAAGTCTGTTAATTTGGTGGTTTTAATGGCTAATGCGTCATGGGTTTTTAATCCTCAATTGAGTAAAATTAGATCTTTGAGAGTTTCATGTGTTAGTAGTCGTAATGTTCAAGGAGCTGATAAGGTGTCATCATCTAATTTTAAGCCATCAAGGTAGTTTATTATTTTTTAAGTACTACTTTTTTTCTACTTTACAAAATTTAATTAAATATTCTGCTTTTGGTATACTGGATTGGATGATTTTCTTTTTTGTTTAGTATGTTTTGTGTGTATTTATTTACATGAAGTTTAATAGGGTGTTTGGGGTTGGTTATTACAAGTGCTTATGTGTTCTGATGGAGTACAAGAATATAAGCAGTTTTGACTTTTGAGGTTGTTTATGGAAAGTGTGTATTTGGTTATATGTGGGTGAAATAAGCAGTTTGGAATAATCAGGTTGGGAGTTACTTATGTATATTTTGGACAGTAGGTCACTCAAAAATTATTGCACTTCATGTATTCTGCACATTAAAGTAACACATTTCCCTTGTTTCCTTTAAAACATTACAGGATTATGTTGCAACAAGATGGTATAGGGCTTTTGAGCTATGCGGATCTTTTTATTCGAAGTTATAGCCCATGAGGGTATATTGTCTGTCTTCTCCTATAATGTCCAAATAACATGCTTTATTATACATGACCAAGGATTTCATATATCTTTGCTTAGATTTTGAGGTCTTTGTTGATATTTTAAGGGCGTGTGTCAATTTGTGGTGGGTTTTTGTTGTTATGTTGGTTTTTTCATCCTTGTGACTTTTCTGACATCTGTTGCCACCTTAATTGCAGTATACCCCGGTTGTTGATATTTGGGGTATTGGATATATATTCACTGAATTATTGAACGGAAAGCCACTCTTTCCCGGCAAAAGCGTAGTACATCAGTTGGAGCTTATCACTGGTCTTCTTAGAACACCATCACCAGATACTATTTCCAGAGTATGTTTAACTGCATAATATAATTTTTTATTAATATTTATTGAAACATTTTTTATTCCCATATTCTTTCCTATTCAGGTCCGTAATGATAAGGTAAGAAAACACTTGACAGATATGAGAAGAAATAAACTTGTTACATTTACAGAGAAATTTTCAAATGTTGACCCTTTGGCACTTGGGCTACTACAAAGGCTGTTAGCGTTCAAGTGGATTTGATCATTCAATTTTTAGGTAATTTATCTACTCTTCTAATTATGTAAATTGTGCATTGTGAAGGATTTCATTAGTGTGGTTACATTGATGTTGTTTTTTGTTATGGATAGTGAATCGAAAGATAGTCGTGTTCAGAAACGCCAAGACCTCAGTCAAGTTTGTGTTGCATGAACCATAGCAAAGGCTGTTAGCTGGTAAACTAAGAGCTTTATATGTGAGAACTGACACCTCCAAACACGTCTTTGGTTTTCATGCCAATGGGGGCATGATTTTTCAATGAACCTCGACCTCTTAAAGCTTTTGTTGTCACGTGTTGCTGTAAAGGACTACAAGGCAACCTTTTTTCAACATTTGCAACGGTACAAGAAAATGAGCTAAATTTGCCAAAACGGGTTAATTTTGGATGTTGTCGTTTTTATTTGGTTTCGTATTGAACAAAAGAGTATTACAATACTTTGGTCTAATCCTTATAACTTTGGCCTATCCCTTATAACAGTTGTAGCTAAATGTCACGCAGCGAAGCGCGAGCTTACATCCTCGTTGCTTATAATCAAGAGGCAAAAGCCAACCCACCCGCCAGTTATTAACTACCATGTGATATAAATTAAATGAATGAATTAAAACAAAGACCGTACACAAGTCTAGATTAAACATCTTGTTATATTGTTGGATGTTTATCAAACATTAATGCCTCGATGAATTAGAAAACTACAAACTTCTAATCTTTACCAAGGACAAAAATGGAATACAATTCCTAGTGCTGGAAAGAAATTAAAGCACAGATCTTCATGTAGAATGTCTATATGAATCTCACTAGGCCAAGAACAAGGACATGGTATTTATTACAGTAAAAATTATGAGATAAATATTTGTGCGTCATTTTGGTGTTGAATGAAGTTGTTGTTCCTCTTTTTGTAAAAAAATGTGAGATGATATATTTGTGATACTGAGAAATGTTAAGAAAAAGGTATAATGGTCATTATGTATTTAAATTATAATTATTTTTCATTTTTGGGTTGTAATTTTATATAAAATAGCTATTTGGAGATACATGGCGTTTTTAAGTTTAGAAAGGACATATACGTAATTATAACTTAAAGTTGGATATATACCGTAACATCCGAGAATTTTCGAATTTAGAATGACGATTTCAATCTTTGACTTTTAGGGTCTGGCTTGACTTATAAGAACG
>BQNB010076248.1:7804-31214 GCA_026074375.1 Tanacetum coccineum | reverse complement strand
TAAGAAGCACTTCAATCCTAAAATGCCCAAAAAGGATAAATTCATCGTTCCCGATTTTTCACTTGTCCCAAACCAAGCTTAAAAATGAAATCACCGTAAAATATAAGTTAAGATGCCGACACTACTCATACTTGTACTTGTGAAACTTTTCACTCCCAACAATTATTAAATCTTAGGTGAATGTGCTTATTTTGAAATTCAACCATGGATCAACCTCTTTAAGAATATTGCAATATTTCTATGCTTCACGTTCCACCTAAGAATTATAATTTTGAAGGCGAGATCATTCCATGTAACGACTTTCTTTTTGGCACATCCCAGCCGAGCCCGACTTAGGTTACCAGGCTTTTGACACCCCACAGAGAATAGTATCAGAACTTATTTATTAAGCCGAATAAGTTCACCATTTATCCTTTCAAAAATAAGCTAAAAAATAAGCCAATAAATATAAGCCGAAATAAAATAAGCTAAACAAACACTTCTCCTTTCTTTTCTAGTTTGGGCCGAACCAAACATAAGCCTATTAAGCTCGATAAAATCAAAATAAGATTTTCCAAAAGCTTATTCACATAAGCCGAATACAATAAGCTATAAAGTACTATTTTGATTACACAAAAATAACGACGATCACAAAACTATGATTTCCTTATGTTCCTTGTTATATATTTCGAACCATATGCATAACCTTTTAAGGTTTATGTAGTTTTAAAATCTTTGTTTTTATAAAATAAGTTGTATAACTAGTATGTATGCATCAAGATGATTGTGAAAGTACAAGTTATTAAAAGATTTGAAGACTTACAAAGTTTGAAGGTTTTAGGAAGATGAACAAGACTAACACAACCCAAATGTTGTTTAACTAATACCCGAATGATACAAATGATCAAACCTTCAATAAATCTTCAAAATTTTTTGATTAAAAATGAAAAGATATGAGTTTATGTATGTGTGTGTGTATTTTTGGACAAAAAACACAAGTAGAGAGAAAAATATGAGTTTTGTGTGTGAGATAGGAATGAAACTTTGAGATGTAAATGGTATATATGCACAATTGCTTCACACACTAAGAGTGTGTATGTATGTGTGTGCCATGGGATAGGACAAAGGGAAAGAGGGCACCAAAATGATCTCCCAATCCCAATTAAGCAAGGACATATGGTTAGCTAGAATGGTGGAATCTTGTCTTATTGTTTTGAAATTCAAATTTGGCATCCAAGGTTTTTAAGGGGTGCTTGTTTGGACGTGATCTAGGGGAGGGGTACCAAATAGGTCTCCAACATTCTAGGAGACTAGTGCTTCATGTTTGATTTAATTTCCAAGTCCTCCATGCATATGCTCATATTTTAAATAAATCACGATTCACGTAAGTAACAAAACGAATAACGGTATCACCGAAAATTATGAAATTTTAAATATTGCCTTAAAATATAAAAAACGTGGCTATTGCCAAAATACTACAACGTTAGGTGTCCCGGTTTACTCCCGGCGATGATTCTCAGATAAAAGCGGGAAAACTTCCCGGTTAAACGTAAAAGTTAAACGAAACTTTTAAAAATTCAAATTATCGACCGGTAACGGCTAAAATATTAAACGGAAATTTACGGGGTGTCACAGTCTCAAGACAAATTATGTCTCACCACGGTAGTAGATAACTCTATTCTATGGCATAGAAGACTTGGTCATGCAAATATGCGTTTAATTCAATCGTTGTCATCTAAAGAATTAGTTAGAAACTTACCTAAACTAAAATATGATAAACATTTTTGTGATGCTTGTAAAATTGGGAAGCAAGCTCATACAAGTCATAAAGCTAAAAATATGGTTTCCACTAAAAGATGTTTAGAACTATTACATATGGACTTATTTGGTCCATCGGCAATTAAAAGCTATAGAGGTAATTTATACACCTTAGTTATAGTGGATGATTATTCTAGGTATACATGGACTAGATTTCTAAAGGCTAAAAATGAAGCCTTTGAGAAATTTGAAATATTAAGTAGGAAAATTCAAAACCAACAAGTATTCTATAAAATACCATTAGAACGATCATGGACGAATTTGATATGAAGTAACAATCGGAGATTATTGTGATGCACTAGGCATTACTCATAACTTCTCGCTCCTCATACTCCACAATCAAATGGGTAGTAGAAAGAAAGAATAGGACCTTACCAGAGATGTCTAGGACCAATGCTTAATGAACAATCAATTCCACAAAAGTTTTGGTGTAATGCCGTTGATACGTCAACTTATATACTAAATAGAATATTAATTCGACCAATACTAGGAAAAACCCCTTATGAAATATTTAGAGGTAGGAAACCTTCTTTAGAATATTTTAAAGTATTTGGAAGCAAGTGCTTCATTTTGAATACTAAAGACTATCTAACCAAGTTTGACCCAAAGTCATACGAAGGTGTTTTTCTAGGGTATTCTCAAAATAGTAAAGCTTATGTAGTATTAAATAAACATACAATGAAAGTCGAAGAATCACTCAACGTGACATTCGATGAAAGTCCTCCTCCTACCAAATTATCACCATTGGTTGATGATGATGTTGGTGAAGAAGAAGCCATTAGAAAGAATACCAAAATAGTAAATACTAATAATGAAGAAGATGAGTCGATAGAAGTTGAAGAAATCGTTAACATTAAGGAGTCCAAAAATCATCCACTAGATCAAGTCATAGGAAATCTTAATCAAAGAACCTTAAGATCTCAAGCCCAAAATCATAGTAATTTCTTTTGTTTTATATCTACAATAGAACCCAAAAATGTCAATAAAGCATTAAAAGATGAAAGTTGGGTTGTAGCTATGCAAGAAGAACTAAATTAGTTCGTAGCTAATGACGTTTAGGAATTAGTCCCTTTACCTATAAGTCAATCCGTCATAGGAACAAATTGGGTCTTTAGAAACAAATTAGATGAAAATGGCATTGTATCTAGAAACAAGGCTAGATTGGTAGGACAAGGTTATAATCAACAAGAAGGTATAGATTACGATGAAACATATGCTCCAGTAGCTAGGTTAGAGTCAATTAGAATACTTCTTGCTATTGCTTGTGCAAATGATTTTAAATTATATCAAATGGATGTAAAAAGTGATTTTCTAAACAGTTTTATAAACAAAGAGGTTTATGTTGCTCAACCTCCAGGGTTTATTGATTTTCAAAAACCAAACTATGTTTATAAACTTAAAAAGGCTTTATATGGTCTTAAGCAAGCTCCTAAAGCTTGGTATGATAGACTAAAATCATTTTTGATAATACACGAATACTCAATGGGAATGATCGATAACACACTTTTTACTACGAAATCAAAGTCACATCTTATTATTGTTCAGATATATGTCGACGACATTATATTTGGTTCCACGTGTTAAAACTTGTGATATGATTTTACAAAAATCATGCACGACGAGTTTGAGATGAGTATGAAGGGCGAGTTGAACTTCTTCTTAGGTCTTCAAATCAAACAAATGGAAGATGGAATATTTTTCAATCAATCCAAGTACATCAAGGAGATGTTAAAGAAGTTTGGATTAGAATATTCCAAACCTACCAAGACTCTGACGTCAACGAAGATCAAGCTTACCAAGGACGATGAAACCGACTCCGTGGATAGCTAAAAATATCGAGGCATGATTAGTAGTTTACTTTATTTAACTACAAGTAGGCCCGATATTATGTTTAATGTTTGATTATGTGCTCGTTTCCAAGAGAATCCTAAGACTACCCATTTAGAAGCCGTAAAGCGTATATTTAGGTATATTAGAGGAACTAGTCACTTAGGATTATGGTATCCGAAAGGAACCAAAATAGAAACTGTAGTTTATGCCGACTCTGACCACGCGAGCGATTACGTTGATCGCAAAAGCACTAGTAGCATTTGAACGTTCATGGGATGTTGTTTAACATCTTGGTTCACTAAGAAACAAACGGCCCTTACTATCTCTATGACCGAAGCTGAATATGTCTTCGCTGAAAAGGCATGTCAACAAGCACTATGGATGAAACAAGGTCTCATTGACTACGGCATACACTTTGACAACGTTCCTATTATGTGCGACAATAAAGGAGCTATTGACATAAGTAAAAACCTTGTACAACACTCTAGAACTAATCATATAGAAATCCGTCACCACTTTCTATGCGATAACGTCCAAAAGGACAATATCCCTATCAAGAAAGTTGCATCCGAAGACAATATAGCCGATATATTTACTAAGCCTTTAAAACGTGAAGTATTTAATTATTTAAGATTAGGATTAGGAATGATAGAACTTATCATGGATAGTTATCCTTCATCATCCCAAAATTAATCGTAAGCGGAAACTCTAATGAAGTAATTATTCATTATTCAGAAGATGTTAATTCGCATTACAAGTTCCAATTATAAAACTTCTGATCATGACCATATTCGAGATTAGAATTTTACTAGATAATGAAAATATCAATAAAATGACCATAGATATCTTCAAAATCTACATGTATGGTCAATACATGAAAATTACAAAATCGATTGAAAAGGACGAAAAGAACAATCATCGAATAAGTTGTTAAGTCTAAATGTTCATAAATGATTGTGTTATTAGTAATGGTCAAACTTATGCTAAAAGATAACACACTCCTAGTAGGATCGACTACGTTGAAATTCCATCGGGAAATTCATGACAAGTTGCACGGTTCACTCAAAACTTGGATGTCGACTCCGAAAATTATATCACATACCCCTAATAGTATGTATAACACATTCCAATTTCCAAAAACACAACACCGTATCTCAATTTGCTCAAAAATCAACTCTGTCAGTATTTTTGGAAACTTGCGGACCACAAATCCACCATAGGTAGATCCGTGCGTTATTTAGGTAGATTTGTGTGTCACAGATCATGGGTAAATAACTGATTTTAAACAAATTAGGACCACAACAATTATAAAAAAAGCACACTCACAAACTCATACACCAAAACCCTCAAACAAACATAACTCTAATCGGCAATTGGAGCAACTAATCTACAAGATCATCAACAAATCATCAATCTATAACAACTATTGTAAGTGATTTCATCTTATTTTCTATTTAATTTCATATCTAGGGTTTTGATTTTGATCAAATCACATAATTTGGGGCTTTCAATTTTTCTTGTTATTTTCGTACAATTAGAACTATGATATAACAATGTATAACTACTTTGATACTCAAAAAGCATAATTGAAGCGATTCACCAATAATCAATTCTCGACAAAAACCTCAAGTTATGATTCTCACTTCTAGGAACTTTTCAAAACAAGGGTTGTTTAACTATATTGTTAATACAACGCAAAAACTTTTTCTTCATATATTAAGACTCTTGAATGTGTATACGAAAAGCTTAACTCATAGGCATTGTTCGATTCATTCATTAAGAGCAATATCAAACATAGGTTATGCATCAAGGTTTGCTAATTATTATTATTATAACTATTTTCATTTTGTTAGAGTCAAGCAAACCGCACATCCACATCAAGTTCATATAAACACATTTACATTATAGTTTTCACTTATTGAGTCATTGCCATTTATAATAATTTCTCATTAATTTTTCTAAATAACAAATGTCATATGAAGACTTTGCTAGTCGAGCTATACAAGAAGGAAGAATCATTGATAAACACTTCAAAACTCAAGTCAATCTTGAAGAAATCTTATCTAAAAATGGCTTTCAATCCTTCTATCACTTAGATGGAAAGATTTACCCACAATTTCTTGTTGAACTCTATCATTCGTTTCAACTCTATATATTGAACAATGAGTGGTTTGTCTCCTTCAATATCTGTGAAGAAAGATTTCTTTTTACTTTAAAGGAATTTGGATTCCTTCTAAATCTTCCTCACGAAGGACACTGTTTTTATAGTAATGAATGGTCGCTTACATCCATTCTAAACTACAATAACTCACAAACAAACGATCCATTTTTCACAAAACTTGATCATCCCACATCAATTATAACTAACATAACCATGAAAAGACTTAATGGAGAAAAATATGACACACTCAACCCAAATTTCCTCTACACTGATGAATTGTGTCCTTATCTCAAAACCATAAAAATTGTTATCAGAGAAAACATTCTTTGGGACAATGGACCCAAAAATCAATTATCCGCTTGTGGTGCATACATGCTCTATTGTATCACTACTTCCACTCCATTCAATCTAGCATTTTTTGTGGCCAAACGAATGCAACACTCCAAAAACTCTCCTAATGAACCATTATCTTACGGTCTCCTTTTGTCTAAGCTCTTAAAGGTATTCAAAACAACTCATTTCTCTCTTAAAAGTAAACACTTCATCTCTTTTCTTCCCTCTATGGATATGATGAGCAAATTCTCTCCTAATGGTGAAATCATCGATGATTATCGTTGTGCTCTCCATGATCATCACGATTATGATCGATCTCAATGGTAATTCAAAACAAATTTATGTTAGGATATCTTGAAATTTTAACCAAATTACGTTAACTTAGTACGTGTAATATTAATAGGATAATGTGCAAATCTATTAGATTTTGTGTAATGAACTTTATAGGATTAGGATCTATCTACAATATTACTTGCATGATAATTAGATTTTTGTTTTGGGCAAAAAATGATGTTCTTGTCGTTTTTGGTGATGTTTGCGACCTACGGATCCAACATATGGTAGATCCGTCTGTTGCTTCGGTGGATCCATGGCTCATCCAGGCCAGGCGTCAAAATTCGAAATTTCTTGATTTTTAACTTTTTCTCCTTTATCTTATAACCATGCTATATGATACTATGTAGGATCTTAAACCTTGGGATATAACACGTTCTTCATATAATCCAAGAAACATTATACAATTCATATCACCACTTTCTCCTTATAATCATCACCCTCAAACACCATTTTCTTCACATTTTTACCACAATTCTCACATACAACCTTGCTAGTTTATAGCTATGACTAGTTCATCCAAAACAAATTCACCAAACTTCAAAAGAAAAACCGCAAGAATGAGTGTTAAGTATCCAAACTATGTCAACCTCACATCCTCAAGTGAAGAACAACCAAATGAGAGAACACCACCACAAGCTCCATCAAAATCAATCTTTAGCAAAAGCACACACTACACCTCTTCATCATCACCAAGTGAGTCTCCAACACCAACCCATGTTGCACCACCACCTAAACTTTGTTTTGTCATTCCGATAAAACTTGAACCTCAAGAACTTCCTCCACTTCAAGTGTCACCAAATGATCCATATGTTCAAACTAGGGATAATTGGCCACCAGGCCCCTCTAATCCATCTCCACCACCACGTGTCTCTAGACCACCTCTCAGTTTTCCAAATCCACCACCTGAATTTGAACCATTACCATCAACCCAACCTTTGTTTGTCAACATTAACAACAACACACCTCTCCTCAACAACAATGCACCTCCACTAGAAAACATCCACCATCCACCACCAAATCTTGGAAATCAAGATTTTCCCAATCCTCCAAACATTTTGGATTTTGTTCATCCAAATGACATGCCTCACCTCCACAACATGTTTTGTCAATGTTGTAGCACCACAAGGCATGAAATCCAAATGCTCCAAAACCGTGTCAACTACATGTTCTCCTACATTCGACACCACCTCGGCCCTTCATCACACCCACCTTACTTTTCGCATTAGCCGCATAATCACCTCACCTCACCCCTCGGATTATATGGGAAAATGTTATCTATCCCAAGATTTAGGATTTTTAATTGTTTAAGCTTATCATGTAATGGCTTTTACGCCAAATTTTATGTTTTATCCCTTATAATGGATTTAACATTATTTTTATTTGTTGTGTTGATGGATGTTTATTGCATAAAATGTATATGTGTGCATTTGTGATTGTCATATATATATTTGCTTGTCTACTAACTTTGTTTTGTAGCAACGCATCCATAGCTCGATTACTTGGTGCCCCAAGCAAGGGGGAGTATACACCAAGGGGGAGCACTTGCAATTTTGTCGTTATTTTTTTTACTTTGCATTCGTAACCAAGTGACTTAGCATTTGTCAAAACAAGTCTTACAAACCCCCCTCCTTCTACAATACTTTTTTGCTTCGTTAAAAAAGGGAGAAGATATGTAAACTCATCTACTAAATACGATATTTAGTAACTTTTAATGACGCATGATATTTATATTTGTCATCATCAAAAGGGGTAATTGTTTAATACAATATGCGCGCAAAAACGATATATAATATTTAATGATCTCATAGTTTTGATAATTAACAAATATAATGTCATACTAACGTAAAAGTTTACGTAAACAATTTTTTAGTCTAAAGTTACTTGACAGCCGAAAAAGTAACTTAAGTATGAATTTTGCAATATTAACATAGAGTAATGATCAAAGAAACATATTATCATTTGCATAAATGCTTTTCTATTCAAATTATTAAGCTAACACATTATTAATTATAAGCTAATTTGTATTAAATCATGTAATACAAAATAAGATGAACCATAAGTGGAAACTATCTCTCCAAAACTAGAAAATCTTTCTAATGGGTGAAAAGAAATATTTTTCTTCTAAAAGAATCTATAAAACTAGTTTTAATAAGTACAAACAAAACTTTGTATAGAGTTAGGGTAATCACAAAATGACAAATTTTTGTCCCAGCTCCACCATGGATCCACCAAAAGCATTGGACGATCCAGGAGATGGGGATGCCGTGGGTCGCGACTCTTGATTCCCACTAAGGACAAATTTGAATTTTCAAAAAGTTGCCTATAAATCCAATCTCATTCTTTTAATTTTAAACACTCTTGACAAATATTTTTCTCACATATATTTTAAATCATTTATATACTCTTTGAATCATTATACTTGTTACATAATCCATTAACAATCGATCAACTCCATTCCACTCTTTAGTGAAGAATACTCAAGAAGACTTCATGCTTCATGTGGTAATAGTTTAGTTGTGGTCATCACGTTTGTGAGGTAATTATTCATCTTGTATATGTTGTGTTGTGTGTTGTGTGTATCATATATGTAAGATAGGTTAGTATTTAGGCCTCAAAATAAATACTGTGTGTTAGATTGGTTTTATCACGAAGTAGAAATCGACATTTAGCTTAGTAACCTGGAAAAGGTGTAAGCGACGTGTACGCTTTTTCTCCGCTAAAGGGATCTTTGACTATAGTGAATATAACTCTCAAGTTGGTACTAGGTGTGGAGTTAAGGCGAAGAGGTGCTTTGTAAGGTCCAAAGTACTTGATCTGTTTATGTACCTTTTGTAAACAAAATAGCTAACTTGAATAAATCCAAATCAACTATATGAGAGACAATAACTATGAATACTATGTGCTAATGCGGAATCTTAACACAAGTACTAAGAAGAACACAATGTAAAACTTTGCTATTTTCTATTAATTTCTATTAGGGTTCTATTTATCAAACACTATGCCGTAGGGTTCCTTTTATACACCAAGGAAACCCTAATGGGCTTTACAAACGTGTGAAAGGATAATGCATATCCTTTCCTAAGATATCTCTAAGATAACTATTCTCTTAGGATAACTATTCTATTAAGATAACTACTCTGTTACATAAACAGACTTAACTAGACAAGGCCAGTACTAACTATAGTACTGCCAGACTTAACTTAGTACTGGCAGACTTAACTATGTCTACCAGACTTAACTCTATAACTACCAGACTTAAGTCTGTTTACAATAATTCCTAACAATCCTCCCCTAACTTGATCTTCACTTGTGAACTTCAAGTTTCTTTGAATATCTTCATTATGAGCTTCCTGAGGATGTTGTGAGCATTATCTTTGGAATTATTCTTGAACTGCAACATGATGACTGTCTTGTATGAGCACTTTCTTGATTTCTATCAGCAACTCTTTAAAGCATCACTACTTGATATTTGCAGCATCTAACCTTGTAAATATCATGACCAACACTTCACAGCTACATGTACTATCTCTTCAGCAACATAGAAACAACAACATTGACTATATGTACATCAAATCATAAAGTTTCAGTCTATTCTCATCACTTCCAGGTGTGTTAACTCCTGAGAGAGGTGAATCATTGAAAATTTAAATGGATTTGATGTCTCTTTACCAGTTAGCCATTAACCCTGGAGTAGCCAATGTTTGGTTCATAAACCATGGTACATTGATAACCATTTCAACTCTTAGTACGTGAAACATGGTGAGTTGAATTACCATATGATTTTTAGCAAATCATCAGCTATCAACGGATTTGATGAAGCCTTTACCAAGTAACCGTTTGCTCTTGGGCTAGCTAATCCTTTGGTGGAATCATGACATCACCCTGGTGGACTAATAACCAGTTCAACTTTTTGAACATGAATCATTGGTAAGTTGAGTACCATCCAGTTTTTGGTAAACTGTCAACCATCAACGGATTTGAGAAGTCTTTACCAAAACCGTTTGCTTTGGACTAGCCAGTCCTTATGCCTATTAAGCATGGTGAACTGATGACCATTTGTTGTGTGGTGGTTAGCCAACACCCAAACCCTTCTCTCTTCCACTATAGTTCACAACTTCCAACATATGTTCACATCTACTGACAACTCCATCATTTTCTAACACCAGCTTGCTTCTCCATCATTTTCAAAAGTTTATAACAATCCTCATTCATCTTTCCATCCAGAAGCTTCATTTTTAGCATAGTTTGACATACATTAGCTGATAAAGGATATTTTCTTTCTGCTAACATATAAATATCAGCTGAGTCTAGGTTCAAACAATGCACTCTGCAGGTTTCATAGTATCTCCAACTTAGTATCTTTTGTTGACCTGTAAGCTCCAAACAAAATCATACAAAGAGGTGCATCAAACATTGACTGTCAAGTTTATTCCCAAACACTCTCTCATAATCATTGTTGGAACCCCCCCCCTTTGACCATATCTCTTCATTACAAACTGTACAATTCTGTTAAGATCTTCTCTTATATTTATTTAAGCAGGCTCCAAGCTCATATAAACCTTATCAGTACCATTTTGTTTCCTTACTATTTGAATATACACCTTATTCATGCCTTGCATGACTGATCTTATAGCTTGCTAAACAATGGGATTTAACAGCTACAAGAACAATTAATTGGAAACATTTGTACCTAAGAAGAATCATCTTCTTTCCACTAGCTTCATCTTTTTTTTTAGCTCATCCTTACAGTGTGTAACCCTTTCTTGCGATCTGTTTCTTCTTTTTTCCCATTTTCCTTTACAGGCTCTTTTTCCTTTTCTTCTGTAGATTGAGCATCTTTTACCATCAATCTATGCCTTTTAGTAGTTTTTGTCTGAAGCTCTTCACCAAATCTTTTCAACTCATCCTTTGTAGCTTTAAGACTCATATGAACAAAAAGTCTCAACATGCTTAACCAGCTTATCAAATTCTTCTTTAATCTCCTCAAACTTCAACTTCTCAACTGAGAAAGCTTCCAAGTTCCTTGATTCTTCCATATAATTGACATGTAAATCCTCAACTGTGACGTGAGTCATAGGCTTACTTCTTTTTGCTTTGCCCTTTCTGCAAGTATTTCTTCTTTGATTTACCAAGTCCACCATCTCTTTGCAAAGTCATTCTTCAGACATAGCTTTATGCTATAACACTTTTTGCTAACTCTGAACTTGCCTCAAGCTTACCCCCCGCTCTAATAAGCATCCTAATCTTCTTCCAGTAATAATGTTTGAGCTTCAGACTAACTTGAGCTTTTCTTGCTTTTTGTTGCTACAGTTAACTCTTCTTCTTCTGCCAATCCTTATAGCATAATGCATCCAAATGAACTTGTTTGGCATTTCTTCTTCCTCTAGATTTGTGCAATCGTTATAGCTTTGCAAGACTAGCTTCTTCTTTTGAATTGTTCTTTAGTTCTTTGGAGCTTGAGTCTCTTCAACAATCATTTGACTTTTCCTTCCCTTTGCCTCCCCCGCCCTTTATCAGAACAAACTGGTCCACTACCAGTACTAAATCCTAAGCCACCAGTATTAACTAAGCCACCAGTATTAACTTCTTCAAAGCCAGTACTAATGTCCTTCAAGAGATATTCCCTGAAACATCTTTCTCGTCTTGTATCTTTTTACCCTTATCAAACTGATTTGTGACCTCTGAGAAGCAACCTTGACCAGAGTTTTAGCTAGCTCCAAGGTGTAGGGCTGAATCTTCATCCTTGATCCCTCCAGAAGAGTTTAGTATGTAGTTAACCAAAAAGAAACTAGAGGATCATCATCAATGTCCTTAAATATCCTCCCCTGATCCTCTGGTTCTTCATCCTCTGATGTAGTTAGAACCACATTTCTTCTTTTGAGAATATTTTCCAATTTCTTGACCTTCTTTACCAACTTCACAATGGCTTTCCCCATGGTCTGCTTAGTCTGCTTGAGCTCTGTCTCCAAACTATCAACCTTTGTGATCAAAGTGGGAACCATATGAAGGAGGTCTTCCACTGTCAAAGATCTTGCCTCTGGCACATGAGGGTGAGAAGGATACTGAGATTATGGAGCTTCAGGTTTTGTCTTTGTAGAGTGTTGGTGTTCAGCTTGATGGTTGGTCAAAAGTTGTCTCAGTGGGTTCCTTGTCAGGTTATAATAGAAAAAAAAAGAAGGTGATGTCGGTGAGTTGTTGGTTCAAGTACAGGTGTAGGGTAAGATGTTGATGGTAATGGTTCAGAAGATGATGGTTGATCCTCAGCTTGATCTGCTGGTCCTGCACTTTGATCAACAACATTGAAACAAAAGCATGCAAAAAAAGGTCTTGGTAACCCCCCTAAAACCCCGTTTTCATGTTCCAAAAATCTTTTTGTCAAGGCCACAGCCAAATAAGGGTGTTCTTATACCTCATTTTGTATTTCTAAAATCATTTGTAGAAATCGTGGGTACATCAAAAACTTAGTTTTACTTTTCAAATTAGCCACCATTCCATCAAAAATCAAATTTGAAAAGTTATAAACCCTGCCAGTGGAAAGACAAATCAAAGCAGTTGCAATATTACTACCAAATTGATCCCATCCACCTCTTTTAGGGCTTATGCTGTGTAAAATATGATGGCCAAAAAATGGCCATTGGGGGTGTGAAAAAGCTTTTCCAAAAAGTAAAAGAACCATCAGTTGGATACCTCATATTCCCTATTCCCTAAAAAATTTTAGTATTTGGCAACATAGAAATCCCTGAAGCATCAGCTAATTGAAGCTTACTTCGAACAGATGCCTCAATGATTGTATACTCAAGAGTATCTATGGTTGCTCTTAGTTCTAGAGTCCCATCAACAAGAGTTGAGGCAGTTGCAGTCTGCCAAAACTGTTTGACTAGGGAATCATGGATAGTAGGATTGTGAGTCAAGGCATACCTGATATGCGAGCCTTTTAAGAAATCTACTATCTCTGCAAACCCTGCACTTTCTTCAGGTTTCTTTAAGAATGTAACACCCCCAAAAATGTGTCGCAGCGGAAATATGTCCGGGGGCGTTACTTCATAATACAACAGCACAAGATACAAGAGAACGCCCTCTAAATGTGTCATTTGAAAAGTAATCTCGTTGATTTTCTTGAAATTGATATAACATTTGTCCCAAAATTGCATCACAATGAAAAGCTTGAAAACAATACAACGAGATTTGATTATTTGAATGTAGAAGACTCCAATGCACATCAGATAATCCAAGCATCTAATTCACCTGAGAAAAACATGCTTAAAAAAGTCAACATAAAGTTGGTGAGTTCATAGAGTTTTGTAAGAATAAACTTAAATGTTGAAATCCAAAGATTATAAAGTATGCATGACCATTTCAATCCTTTTAATAGTCGCCAAAAATGTAAATATAAATGTAGAACCCAAAGAGTATAGTGTCTACTGCTTTACCACAGTATAAATGAAAAATGTTTAGTAATCAGTAATGTTCAACAAAGTAGTGTAGACCACAAGATTTCCAAAATGTATGTGACTACTATAACAGATACAGTATCACAAAAAATGTATCTTCTGTTGCGCTAAGCTCATGACACTGAAGCTTATTTGTGTAGCATATAATATGCCAATTGTATTCTGCCCTACCGATGTCTGACCAAGACATCCAAAATGATTTGACATGATATATATTCGTTTATCGGGAACCCCATGGGTAGTGAGCGCTACTCACCCAGATAGGGATAATTAGTCCTAATAGATCTATTTATAATATTTACGCTCCCTCAACCGGTCCTCCAGTCAAGAAATTAACAGTTCATGATAGTTCGGGCATTGAGTGATCTAATCGATACTTAGGCAACACGTAAACATGAGATGATAACCGAAAATACTTGTGTCCAATGAAGAAATAACCATTGTATTCATAAACAGCTTTAAATATTTAAATTTCTAAGTAGAAAGAGTGTGATATAAATCAAGTAACCAAGTTTGTAAACGAGTATAAGAGCTCCAGGTACCATAACTTGGTAACACCAAGTTATGGGGTGCCACGTCAGCTTTTTCACATTCACATTCACATCCAAAAAAACCCAGGTAACCATAACTTGAGTTATAACACCACTTTTTCAGCTTTTTCATAACACCCCCTTAAACAAACTAAAATATTTCATTAAACAATATTACACATTACAATACTTTTAAAAAACATACCGAATTAAAAAACATACGGAAATAAAAAACATACGAAATAAAAAAACATACGCCCCGGCGACTAAAAGTCTTCATCTTCATGTTCAACTTCTTGCCAAATATGCCCCCATAAGGTTTTGTTGGAGGCTTAGATGCGTATCTCGGTCTCGCATTTCTTTATTTTTCCAACATTGAGTTTCACACCTTTCAATCCATGTACGCTGCATATTTCTTGACGGGTTAGCATACACCTCGTTCCAGTCAAAAACCGCCATCTTTTGATCTTTTAAAATAATGTTATGGAGTATGATGCAAGAATACATGACTCAACGAATGGTGTTGACATGGTATGATCATGATGGTTGTTGACAATCTTCATTATTTTGATTTATTTTTGTGTGTAGAGAGTGTTTTTGTTTTAGTGTGTGTAAAATGGTTGAGTTAGGGTAGTATTTATAAGGTAAAATGAAAAAAAAAACAAATTTTGAAAACTAGCCGTTTTTAAACGTTGAGGGGATGAAAATGAAATTTTTTTTTAAAAAAAGGGGGCCAAGTTACCAAGTTGCTGTGGCAACTTGGCACCCAACGTCGTTGCCGAAAAAGGGAGTCCGGTACCATAACGCCGGCCACCACGGCGTTATGGTACCCCGTGCTCTAAGTGTGAGATTGTAAACAAGTATGTAGAAAAGTTGTAATGAGCATGTATTCTCCCCCGAGATTTGTAAAGTAATGTAAAACAAGTGAAAGAGGGGCTATAAACTCACCTTGAGCATAATGGTATAAATATCGAGAATAAACATCAAGAAGCCGAGGAAAATCCAAGAAGCAAAATAAAGTCGCGTCTCAGGATTTATAAATATTACGCGAATAAATGCAAATCAATTTTTTTATAAAGTTTTTATATTGATTATAACTTTTGAGACGTACATCTTATAAACACAATTACGTTAAAGACAAAATAACTAGACTTATAATTTAAACTAGTTTTGAAAAGCATAATATGGACAAGGGTCAAAAGTGTTGTTTTAAAATTGTATGATATTTAATTGTAACTAACTCTATAGGTCAAGGACCAAAAATGAAAATTTGCATCTAAAACTCATGAAAATAACGTGAAGCATGGTTCTTCATTTAACATTTTCATTCAATTGTTACGAGTCATATCATTAAGTATATTAGTTTATTTGAATATTATATGCAATTGTGTTTGTGCTTATTTTTAATACAAGCTGTTAAGGTATGAAATAGTACATGACCATTGTTGTAGCAAGTTTTTCTACATTAATTGAAACATGTGAATTTGTTTGTAAAGACTTAGATACTTTAGGGTCCTTTATGTAAAATCATAAAATAAAAATAAAAATTATGAATAAGACACACGCTTGGCTTCCTTGCTCTCTGTTTCTTATTTTTATTTCATTCATGTAGTACGTTGTTCCTTCCAATTTATGTAGCATAATAAATCTTCGCATATACTTGTTTAGAGCAGACATGCTCCTTTTGATTAAATAGTTTAGTATATATCACTTACTGTAAAAGACTCGGCGATGCTGCTTGTTACTCGTAATTGTACACATTGTTCTTTATATAATTTTAAACTATGAATGACTAAATACTTATAAATAACATATGGTTTTTGTATCGAAAAGGTAGGTTTTAAGGTTTACCTCTGGCCGATAGACTGAGACCGAAATCAAACAAGAGTATGGGCACGACCTAAACACAAGGACTAGGATTAAAAGAATCTGACCGAAACATAACTCGAACACGAATTCTAACACCTTGAATGATCATCGCGAACCACAAAACTAAGCATCATATCATCGTGAACACGAGCACTTAGAACATAAACATGAACATGGACCACTCATATTCAACCCGAATAGGAACTCCAAATATGAACATGCAACACCAAGTGGTTTGATCACGAACCTGTCTTTATACCTAAACAAACTTGAGTAGTGCGTGTCAGACGTGAACTAAAACCCCGATTATACATGGCCGTCTCTCTCTTTCTCTTCCTCGCGTTTGTGTTGATGAGTGAATCAAAAAACAAATGAAACACCACAAGGAACCAAGATGATAAGTATTTATGCGTGACTTGTGTTTATGGGTTATGCTTACTGCTTTTGTAAAAGAGGAGTGAAGGGTTTTCTTATAATTGAATAAGGAGGTATGTACAGTGGTTCAAAAAGAATGTGTAACTCTCAATATGGTAAAGAATCTTTTGATTTAAGGTAGATCTCGAGTCAATGCTAGAACAGTGGAAAGAAAAAAATAAATACTGCTTGTTGAGGCGTGGGAAATAGAAATCAAGAAAAGATGAGTGAGATGCTTGTTTTATTTGCTAAGTGAAAAGTGGTAAGAGTTATCTAGCTTATATTGTTCAACAAGGTATGGTTTCAAGTAATATAAAAGTCCTTAGGAGTCAACATATGGCATGACTTATCTTAAGCATGCTAAGGAGTGGTTTGTGCTGTGTGTGAGTGTCCAAGAAGAGACAAGACATGTCTCAAAGTGGCTTAAATCTAAAGGTTAAGGCTAGGCTTATTTTGTGGGTAAAACTTGTTAAATAATCAAAAGTATTTTTAGTGGAAATTTTGTGTTTTCTTTCTACTTAGCCGGTTATGGCTTATTAATATAAGTAATTTTGGTGAATTTTGGGTATTGGGTAATATGGTGGGTATTCGTTGAAGCATAAAAAGGTTTAAGAGTTTACATGCATGCATAAATGTAGTTTATTGCGAAACGTAAACGTTTTACGTAACGAATAAAAATAAAAAGTGAAAAGTTATATAATTATCTTCGTAAAAATAATATACCACTTGTTTGACGTAAACTTTTATTTGTTTGATGTTCGCTTACGTTGAATGTTGATTTTTAGTTTACGCGATTTAACTAAACGTTGAAAACTTAAAAGTGAATGCGTAAAAATTTAAAATAAATAGTTGAATATTTATTGACGTAAAATGACGTGAAAATGCGGATTGTTACAGTACCTACCCCTTAAAGGAATCCCGTCCTGGGATTCGATTTGTGTTAACCGATTATGTGACCAAGAAAAGGTTTAAGATTTAATAAACCAGTTTTAAACATGGCGCTGATAACTTTAGTCAGCAAAATTAGATGTTTCGACACTTCTCAACATACCAAAAATGTTGGCTAGGCTTGACCGGGATATTTAATCCATCAAAATAGGTATCTTAACAAAATATCATTACATGTCTTATGACTGATATAAACGCGTTATAAAGAGTCTCTTAATAGTGAAAACGTCAAGAAGAAAGTGTAGTCGCGTGAGTATGTATGTATAAAGTTTTAACTGTTTACGGGCAATGTCTAGTTTCTGATATCTGTAATGCTCAATGATTAATAACGGACGAGGCTAATGGATGTGAGTATGTAAACAAGTATGTAGACAAGTTGTAATGAGCATGTATTCTCCCCCGAGATTTATAAAGTAATGTAAAACAAGTGAAAGAGGGGCTATAAACTCACCTTGAGCATAATGGTATAAATATTGAGAATAAACATCGAGAAGCCGAGAGAAATCCTAGAAGCAAAATAAAGTCGCATCTCAGGATTTATAAATATTACGCGAATAAATGCAAATCAATTTTTTTATAAAGTTTTTATATTGATTATAACTTTTGAGACGTACATCTTATAAACACAATTACGTTAAAGACAACTAGACTTATAATTTAAACTAGTTTTGAAAAGCATAATATGGACAAGGGTCAAAAGTGTTGTTTTAAAATTGTATGATATTTAATTGTAACTAACTCTATAGGTCAAGGACCAAAAATGAAAATTTACATCTAAAACTCATGTAAATAACGTGAAGCATAGTTCTTCATTTAACATTTTCATTCAATTGTTACAAGTCATATCATTAAGTATATTAGTTTATTTGAATATTATATGCAATTGTGTTTGTGCTTATTTTTAATACAAGCTGTTAAGGTATGAAATAGTACATGACCATTGTTGTAGCAAGTTTTTCTACATTAATTGAAACATGTGAATTTGTTTGTAAAGACTTAGATACTTTAGGGTCCTTTATGTAAAATCATAAAATAAAAATAAAAATTATGAATAAGACACACGCTTGGCTTCCTTGCTCTCTGTTTCTTATTTTTATTTCATTCATGTAGTACGTTGTTCCTTCCAATTTATGTAGCATAATAAATCTTCGCATATACTTGTTTAGAGCAGACATGCTCCTTTTGATTAAATAGTTTAGTATATATCACTTACTGTAAAAGACTCGGCGATGCTGCTTGTTACTCGTAATTGTACACATTGTTCTTTATATAATCTTAAACTATGAATGACTAAATACTTATAAATAGCATATGGTTTTTGTATCGAAAAGGTAGGTTTTAAGGTTTACCTCTAGCCGATAGACTGAGACCGAAATCGAACAAGAGTATGGGCACGACCCAAACACAAGGACTAGGATTAAAAGAATCTGACCGAAACACAACTCGAACACGAAGTTCTAACACCTTGAATGATCATCGCGAACCACAAAACTAAGCATCATATCGTCGTGAACACGAGCACGTAGAACACAAACATGAACATGGACCACTCATATTCAACCCGAATAGGAACTCCAAATATGAACATGCGACACCAAGTGGTTTGATCACGAACCTGTCTTTATACCCAAACAAACTTGAGTAGTGCGTGTCGGACGTGAACTAAAACCCCGATTATACATGGCCGTCTCTCTCTTTCTCTTCCTCACGTTTGTGTTGATGAGTGAATCGAAAAACAAATGAAACACCACAAGGAACCAAGATGATAAGTGTTTATGTGTGACTTGTGTTTGTGGGTTATGCTTACTGCTTTTGTAAAAGAGGAGTGAAGGGTTTTCTTATAATTGAATAAGGAGGTATGTACAGTGGTTCAAAAAGAATGTGTAACTCTCAATATGGTAAAGAATCTTTTGATTCAAGGTAGATCTCGAGTCAATGCTAGAACAGTGGAAAGAAAAAAAATGAATACTGCTTGTTGAGGCGTGGGAAACAGAAATCAAGAAAAGATGAGTGAGATGCTTGTTTTCTTTGCTAAGTGAAAAGTGGTAAGAGTTATCTAGCTTATATGGTTCAACAAGGTATGGTTTCAAGTAATATAAAAGTCCTTAGGAGTCAACATAGGACATGAATTATCTTAAGCATGCTAAGGAGTGGTTTGTGTCGTGTGTGAGTGTCCAAAAAGAGACAAGACATGTCTTAAAGTGGCTTAAATTCAAAGGTTAAGGCTAGGCTTATTTTGTGGGTAAAACTTGTTGTTAAACAATCAAAAGTATTTTTAGTGGAAATTTTGTGTTTTCTTTCTACTTAGACGGTTATGGCTTATTAATATAAGTAATTTTGGTGAATTTTGGGTATTGGGTAATATGGTGGGTATTCGTTGAAGCATAAAAAGGTTTAAGAGTTTACATGCATGCATAAATGTAGTTTATTGCGAAACGTAAACGTTTTACATAACGAATAAAAATAAAAAGTGAAAAGTTATATAATTATCTTCGTAAAAATAATATACCACTTTTTTGACGTAAACTTTTATTTGTTTGATGTTCGCTTACGTTGAATGTTGATTTTTAGTTTACGCGATTTAACTAAACGTTGAAAACTTAAAATAGTTGAATATTTATTGACGTAAAATGACGTGAAAATGCGGATTGTTACATCAACTAAGTCTCGAAAGTAGACATTTCTTCCTACAGGATACTGACAATCTAAAGGAATCATCATACCTATGTGTACCTATTCTATCAAATATATCTACTTCTTTTAAGAATAAGCTTAGAGATTGACCGGTCGGGTAAAACATTAATTGAATCAGACAGAATTCTTCTCAAGTTTTAAATAATTATAGTCCCAACACTTCCCCCTAGGGACTCAAATAATGCATACTGACTAATGACGAGATGTCTCTTCCACCATGCGATTGAAATAGTGCACCCAAGATATTCAAAAAGACCTAAAATTAAAAGAAGCAGACCTAAATTTAAAAGAAGCTAACCTCAAAAGACAAAAGAAGCTAACCTCAAAAGAAGGCCAAGGACACTATCAAGTATACATCTACTCCTTCCCCCTTGCTGGTTTCGATACCTCGGAATCAGCAAAACTTTGTACGCACACATACTCGAGATCGTGTTTTAAGAATATATAAGCTTAGATCTATCACGTGAGAATCAACTTCAAGGCATTTAAAACTATGTAATTATATCCAAACATTCCTAAGTCTTTTAATACTTATGAAGTGTTGGCAATATTGATGGAGTGTCGTTTAAAGCCTATACTCACTAAGTCTTAAATTTCAAATAAGTCCCTAAGGTTTGAAACAAATGACATCTAAAGCTTGTGTAGTTAAAATCCATTAACTCCCCTTAAATTATGACCCGTCATTATTAAAAACTTTATCCTTTTATTTCGTGACTTAATTTGAAAGACCGTTTTAAAAGATTATTTGATGAAGATTTCTCTCTCTCAAATAATGACCCGTTTTCTATTTAAAGAGTTGTTGTCATTGTTTGAGTGGTCGAATTGTCTTTGAAAAATCTTTTTGTGATTACTGAAAACACTGATTCATTGTGAAGACAACTTTTTACCAATAAAAAATAAGATTTCTCTTATTTTGACAAAGAAATGCACTGACACGTACATTAATTTGTATATAGGAAGCACGGGTTATGTTGCAAAGTAAACACAAGCCTTTGCATGGTCATAAAGTAGACCATGCCCGAGAATAAATTCCCGTTGAGAGGTCAAGTTTTCTTTTTGAAATACTTGCCTTTAAGATGATGACCGGGTTGCTATCTGAAATAATAGCAAGCCATTTTGGCATGTTTTGAAAACATTTGGAACTTCTGCTCGAACTTCATTTACAGCCTCGTATCATTATTGAATGACATTTCTAAGACCGTAAATGTTATCGATTTTCAGAAGACATGCCATTATTACCTCTTTTTATGTTTCTCATTTTTTAATTTTTTCTTTGGTTTTATGAATATTATATTTTTGTATTTTGTTTTTATAAAAAATTTCAGAAAAATGAAAAATCTTTTTGGTTTTTATGGTTTTAATATATATACATATGATACAGGATATTTGAATAGGTACCACAATTATTCATCAACTTCATCTGCCAATTGTTTGAGAGTCTCTGGCGTAAAACTCCGCATATCTAGCTTGTTGATAAGAAATTCAATTCTTTCTCTTGCAAGGGCTTTTGTGAAGATGTCCACCAGTTGATACTCCGTATTGACAATGTAAAGTTCAATCACTCCATTCTCAACATGCTCCTTGATAAAGTGAAATCTGATGTCTATATGCTTCGACCTGGAATGTTGAACATTGTTATAGCTTAAGGAAATAACGCTTTTGTTATCACAGTACATTGGAATTTTATTGAATCCAAGGCCATAATCGGTAAGCTGTGATCTCATCCAAAGGATTTGAGCACAACATCCCGACATAAAAATGTATTCAACTTCCGTATTGGATATCGCAGCGCTTTTCTGCCTTTTTGATGACCAGCTAACAAGTCTATCTTCCAAGAACTGCATACTACCAGATGTGCTACGGCGTGTATCTTGACAACCAGCATGATCCGCATCTGAAAATGTTGTTAGTGCAATTAAAGAATCCTTCAGATACTATAGTCCCCGATTGATAGTTCCTTTTAGATACCGAAAGATACTTTTGACCACATGTAAGTGCTTTTCGGTAGGCCTAGCCTGATACCGGGCACACATGCATATAGAAAATTGTAGGTTAGGTCTACTGGCTGTGAGATAAAGGAGGGTGCCAATCATGCCATGATAGTGTGATAGATCAAATGCTTTCCCTTCTTTATCCTCATCCAGTTTGGATTTCTCCACCATGGGAGTATCTACTGGGTCACAAGAGTCAAAACTGTATTTCTTTAAAGATTCAAGGGCATATTTTGACTGGTTAATAAAGATGCCTCTGGGATTTTGAAAATTTTGTAGTCCTAAGAAAAATGAGATTTTGCCCATCATTGACATCTTAAATTTTAAACACATGATTTTAGCATATCATCGACATATATTGTACCAGAAGTAATTCTTTGCCTTCCTTACGGATGAACAGAGTAGGATCCACTCAGCCTTTGGAGAAGTCTTGGGATATCAGGAACGAAGACAAAATGTCATACCACACGCGTGGAGCTTGTTTCAACCCATAAAGAGCTTTCTTTAGCTTGTACACATGATTGGGGTTATCTGGATCCACAAAACCGTCCGGCTGGCTAACATAAACCTCTTCCCGTAAATTACCATTCAGAAACGCAGTCTTGACATCCATTTGGTAGACGACCATGTTTAGTTCATCTTGCAACCGGATCAAAAGACTCTTCAAAATCAATTCCCTCTTCTTGATGGTAACCACGAGCCAGTAATCGAGCCTTGTTCTTTAGAATATCTCTTAGTTCATCTAGCTTTACTTTGTAGATCCACTTCAAAGTAATAACCATAACTTTATCTGGTCGGGGTACGATCTCCCATACTTCAAGGCGTTCGAACTCATTGAGCTCTTCTTGCATTGCTTTGATCCAGCAGGATTGAGTCAAAGCATCTTTATATGTCTTGGGTTCAACAACAGTGAGGAAGGCATCGTAGTAACAGAAAAGAGCTTGCTCATGTAATTGTAGTCTGGTGGAAACTGGTCGGGCGAGTTTACCGATTATATTTTCAAGTGGGTAATCCTTAGTCCATTTGTTATTGTATTCAGAAATTTGGTGATCGGGA
>BQNB010076247.1:0-31214 GCA_026074375.1 Tanacetum coccineum | reverse complement strand
CTAGATAGTTAGATAGCAAGTCGACTGATGAGAGTCGAATAGTACACCATAGTTAGTTGTTGTAGCCCCAAATTATAGTTGGGGTAATCGGAACGTTCAATAAAGAAAACCTTGTTCATAACTTTGATTGTGTTCTTTATTATCCCGCTGCGTTTTATCAATCATTGTTATTGTTCATCCTAGATATACAAGATCTAATCAATCTTGAGCTTAAACGGTCTTATCAAAAGTTTCTTGAATTCAAAATATATCTTTTCACTTTAGACTCCGTTCACAAATTTTACTTTTACGACCGATACGCACTAACTCAAATTTTCACGAAAACACTCCTTTTCAGATAATTTTTAATTTACACCTCAACAATTTGCGTTCTAGACGAACGCTACTTCAAATTACGAAATTACTTACTAAATAAGTTTGTTAAATTCACCCATAATTATTAAACCCGTTTTCAATTTAGCTGTCGTGCCGGTACACGCTGCGTGATGATTTCCGCGGAACATGGGGAAAACTTACCGCAATCATTTAAAATGACAACATAAACACTCCAATATGGAAAGGTGAATCAAAAGTGATTCACTTACGAAATTCAAGACTCTCACAATACCCGGTTAAACCGTAACCGTTTCACGCAAAATAAGTCAACCGAAGTCAACTTTTCAATTTTCTTTCAAGAAGACTGACAAAATAGAAAGACACTGATTTTAAAATTATGATATTTAAATTACTAAGACACGGGAAAAGTTTATCGGTTATCACAACTAATATGTAAGATATGATCAGTAAACACTGCATTATTTCGTATCAACATGTTGAATAAAAACACTTGCTTTACTTGTAATGTATATGAAGTCACATTATTAAAATTTCTCAATTTCAGGTCATTTACGACTCCTATTATTTGTCATGATTTATTTTGGTCCGATACGCGTTTACTTTTAAATTAACTTTTAAGCTAAATCGCGTAGACCAGAAATAATCATTTAATGTAAACCGGTCATCCAAAAAATTATAGGTTTACATCAACCAATAATAAATAATTATTAAGAAGATAATTATTAACTTAGAGTGTTTTATTTTTATTGGTCACGTAAAAGGTTTACGTTTCGCAATAAAATACATCCGGACACACCCCGAAAATACCTAGACTCAAACCAATACCCACTTTTAATCCTTAAACACAAAAACTATCAAATTCTTGTGTTAATAAGCCATATGGCCGGCTATGGGTAAAGAAAACCCATAAACCATTAGATAATAACATGAATTTTGTACCATGATCTCCTAATTAAGGAATGTACCTTGTAATCTTAACAAGATTTCAAATCTCTCCTTCTTTCCTCCCAAAACCACACGTCCCACCCCGTAATATAACTAGCAAAGCTCCTAAAAGATCCCTAATTACATGTACAATACATGTTAATTAAAACATGTACCTAATGTTCCCTAACTAGCTAATACACATTGGATAATAACCAAATGACCTTCCTTTTGCCCTTGTTTTGCCACGGTAATACACACACATATACACACAACACATAAGATTTTCAAATCTTAAGAAATCTTGTACAACTACCTTGCAATTAAGGAGTGTACTAAGGAGGTTATTAAGCAAAACTCATGAGTGCTTAACTAGAAACCATAAAACTACCTTGTTAGGGCACGGTATGGCTTGTTTAAGGAACTAAAGGAGTTAACTAGCCACCTTTCCTATAAATACTCACACACTTTTACCATTTAACACTCTTATAATTCACAAAACACTTAAACAACTAATCAATACTTGTCTCTCTTATTCGGGTCACAAACCGCACCCAAGCATACCCACACATCTTGTTTTCGAGTCAACATATATTCACTAGGTTTTACATACGCGACCTTAAGGGTTTTCACGAGCTAGGTTTGGGTATACACTAAACTTGGAAGCTTTGGACCCAAATAGATTGAGCCCAAACACGTAAAACACCTATCGGACTTGTAATGGGCCTAAAAGCCCGTTATCGAAGCTTAATGCTTCTGTAATAACAAACTAAACATACCCTAATGTGCTCATAAGTCTAGAAAATAAGTTAGAAATACTTAATGGACCTTTTAGACCTATTTGGGTTTGAGTTATTGGGCTCACAAGCCCAATAAGCTCGAATAAGCTTCAATAAGCTCTCCTGAGTTTATTTCAGCTTAACTAACTTAAATAAGCTAAACAAAGGCTTTTGTACTTTTTAAAACTTAATCGGACCTTTAAAACACTTATTGGACCTTAACGGTCCAATAATTCCTTTAAGCCCCAAATAAGCTCATTCGAGCTTATTTATAAGTTGGGACAACTTATACGGCTTAAAGGAGCTAAAAGAAATGTAATACCACTTGTTAGAACTTAATTGGAGTTAAAATGTAATTTTTACATGTTGAGGGACTAAAAGTGTCAATTTGTAAACTATAGGGTCAAAACTGTCAATACTGATTTTAACAAGTACAAGGACTGTTTTTGTCATTTCTGGAAACTAAGGGACTGTTTTCAACATTAAGGGACCTAAAGTGTAACTTGCGTAAAGTTAGAGGACTAAAAATGTAATTATGTAAACTTAAGGGTTTAAAATGTAAATATTGTATATTTTATAAACCTAAGGGCTGTTTTGTAATTATAGGAAACTTTAGGGTATTTTGTGAATGAAAGTGAATTTATAAACACTTAACGAGGCGGACGAATTATAATATATTCGGATATCATTCGGTTTTGAACACGACTTAATAAATAAGAATATTTATTAACAAAGCTTATACGTTTCCCAAAAGCCATCGCGTAAGTACAAATACAATAATCGTGTGCACCACCACACAAGTGATAACAGTATATATAAACTAGCAATTGATTTTAGTTATACATTAAGTCGTTAGCCTAAATATGTAGACTAAGACTGGCCGTGTTTACTTAGGTATTTGACGGTGTGATTCATTGCTATACTTGGATATATTTATCATTCAGAGGACTACCTCCTAAGGTGAGTTCATAGCCCTATGTTTTACAATTATTTAAATGATTTACATCCTTGGGGTGAGAACATGCTTTGTTTTACAAATTAGACGCAAGTGTACATTTTATACAATGATTACGTGTTTGCCTAAGTAGCGATAACCCACTGAGCCCTTTATCATGAACTGTCAATTACTAGATTATGAGCGCGAATGTTATAAATAGATCTATTTGGGATTGACATCCCCGTTTGGGCGAGTAGCGCTCACTGTGTCGGGTTGCCGGACAACAAACGTATACCATGTCGGATTGGGATGTTGCGGGTTAGAACATCATTCACGGGCATTTATTGGCAATTTATTGCATTCATACACATCGAGCTTCAATGTCATGAGCTTAGGAAAACGTAATTACCTTTTTGTGATGTTTGCATTTGTTGCTTAATCATACACTTGGAAATCTTGCGGTCCTACAATTGATTTACATAAACCTATGAATTCACCAACTTTATGTTGACGTTTTAAGCATGTTTTTCAGGTCAATAAGGCACGAGGTGCGTTGATACATTGAAGGTCAATAATTGAAGAGTCAACATAAAGAGATTGGTCTTAATTAACATTTTGGAACAAGTGATTTAATAAAACCGGAATCTTATTAAATTGTTGAACAATTTGAAGCATGAGCTTAAGTAATAAAAAAGTAATTGGTAATCCAATGTATTCTTTTTCAAATGACAAAACCCGTTTTTTTTTTTTTTTTTTTTTATCTTTTTTATATGTTTGGTTGGTGGTCGTTCTCAGATCTTATGCTATTGAACTATGAAGTAACGCCCTCGGATATTCAACATTTCGCTGCGACCCAGATTTGGGGGTGTTACATATTGGTATCTAGAGCCAAGGTTATAAAGAACTAGGTCAAAAGTTTTGTCTGGACTATAACCATTTTCAAACAATGTTTTCACAAATGGGATTTGCGAGGGATATACATACATTACTTGTTTGCATCCAGGATATATGCTTACATGACATGCATTGTTTTAGCATTATTAGTTACTAAGTGCTTACATGATTGATTGATATACGTGTATATAAATTATATTACATATATTACTATAAGACTCTTATAATTAAAGCTTATAGTCATATCATACCGATCTCTCTTATAAGTAATACTTATATAAGCTATTTTTGCTTTTTGCAGTAGTCATGTCTTCTGCATCATCTGCGGTTACCTACACTTCCGTCTATACCGATTCTAAACCAGGCAGAGCCTTCTGGGGAGCCGATGATGAGGAGATATCTAAGGGAGGCATCCCACGTGTCATCGTATTAGGTTACGATGGACTCCCGATGCAGGCAGTAGCCCCACCATCACCGGATTACATACCAGGCCCAGAGGATCCACAGACACCGCCAGTTCCTCAAGACGAGGATGAGCGTGAGCCTATGTTCGTACATGCACATGATCCTGACTACATGCCAGAGCCTATATACCCTGAGTATATACCTTTGGAGGATGAGCATGAGTTTCCAGCTGAGGAGCAGCCATTACCTCCTGTTGATTCACCTACTGCTGGGTCACTCAGATATGTTACTGAGTCGGATCTCGAGGAGGATCCAGAGGAGTACGAGGATGATGAGACAGAGGATGGTCCGGTTGACTATCCTATGGACGAGGGAGATGATGGAGATGTTAATGACAGTGATTCATCTAGGGATGACGCCAATGATGAGGATGAGGATGAGGACGAGGAGGACGAGGAGGAGGAGGAGGAGCACTTAGCTCCGGCCGACTCGGCTGTTGTTGTACCTACTGATAAGCCTGTTTCCCCACCTAAGGGAACATAGCTTGTTATACCACCCCCCTCCACTGACATTACTATTGGGGCTAGGATTACCGTCCGGCCTCAGACTTCCATATCCCTTCCACCAGAGGCAAAGGTTAGGAGACTTCTGGCCATGACTACTCCATCACCATCACCACCTATCTCACTATCACCACCCTTTATAGGAGAGCGCCTTGCTAGGTGCACAGCCCCACCTATGACATCACCATTACTACCATCATCTGGGTGTCCAACCCAAATCCAGACACTCAGGATAGCATCCACTCAGGCCCTTATTGATGTTGTTACTGCCGCATTACCATCACCTCCACTACCACCACTACCACCATCTCTGTACATACCACCACCTGTTGACCGTAGGGATGATATTCCCGAGTCCAAGCAGCCACCTCGCAAGAGGATGTGTTTGTCCACTCTAGGCTCCAGATATGAGATCGGGGAGAGTTCTACTGCCAGACCTACCAGAGGTCGAGGGATAGATTATGGGTTTGTCAGCACAGTAGATGCTGAAGAGAGGCGACAAGGGATTAGAGATGTTGGGTACAGCATTAGGGATAATTGGGTAGATCCGGCAGAGGCAGTTCCTGAGATAGCACCTATGACCGTAGGAGAGGTCAATACTAGAGTTATAGAGCTTGCTGAGCTCCATGAGCATGATACACAGGACTTGTATGCCTTACTAGAGGATGCTCAGGATAGTAGGTCTCGTATATCATAACGAGTCGATATTGACTTGCAGCGGGTCTACTTACTTATAGGGGATAGGATGACCCTCCAGGAGACAGTATGGATGGTGGAGGAGGAGGCATATGCTTCCCGTGAGGCTTGGGCTCACTCGATAGGATTGAGTCAGGCGACCCATTAGGAGCTTCAGACCCACCGTGATCATGTGTATGCACATGAGACCCACCTCCAGGTACATCAGACACAGCTACAGCTACAGGGTACTCTCATTCAGACACAACATCAGGTACATGAGACTCGCTTTCAGATGCAGCAGGCTGAGATAGCAGCGCTTCGAGAGACTGACCATAGGCGTCAGGCACAGATGGTAGAGACTCTCCGTGTGATGAGAGACATGAGGCGAGAGATGGGCGACATGCAGACAGAGTTGCTAGCTTTACGAGGACAGCGGAGAGCTGGGCAGCCAGCGCCAGATGCTAGGATCTCGGATCACCAGGATGCTTCAGGGGATGTCTGAAAGATCCACTCTATGATGGTTTGTGTCATCTCCATCTTGCTAGGTTCAATTACATCCATGATAAGTATAAGGTTTATTTCCCCGCTAGCATAGCCTTATATCTTTTATATTGTATTTTGTGTAATCAGACAACTATTTCATGTAAAATTTTCAAAGTTATGAATGAAATAGATGTGTTATGTTATACTATATACCTCTCTTGTGTTGTTATCTCATCTATACATTATTATATTCTATCATAATTATGACCTCACATTTTGCCTCTTGTGTTGTAGACGAATCATGGTACCTGCGACAAGACGAGGACATAATACCCCTATTAACAACACCAACCCAAACAACATGACTCCAGAATCCATCCAAGCAATGATTGACCAGGGTCTTCTGTGAAACTCCACCAATGGAGATGGAAGCCACAATTCACACGGGGATAACCGAAGGAATGTGCAAACTGCGCGCCCTTGTTTTTAGGCTGACTTCATGAAGTGTCAACCTTTGAACTTCAAGGGGACTCAAGGCGTGGTCGGTTTGACTTGGTGGATTAAGAAGATGGAGTCAGTGTTCAATATCAGTGGTTGTGCTATTGAGAATCAGGTGAAGTTTGCCACCTGCACTCTGTTAGGTGCTGCTTTGACTTGGTGGAATGGTCAGATAAGAACCTTAGGTCCTGGGGCATATGCAATGACTTGGGAAGTACTCAAGAAAAAGATGACGGACAAGTATTGTCCGCAAGGTGAAATCAAGAAATTTGAAATCGAGTTGTGGAACCTAAAGGTCAAGGGGAACAATGTTCCAGCATACACTGAACGTTTCCAAGAGCTAGCCCTGATATGTACCAAGTTTGTTGCCAACGAAACCGAGAAGGTTGACAAGTACATTAGTGGACTTCTTGACAACATTTATGGGAACGTCAAATCTGTCAGACCCAAGATGTTGGATGAGACTATTGAGTTGGCCAACGACTTGATGGATCAGAAACTCCGCACCTACACAGAAAGGTAGTCTGACAACAAAAGGAAGGCTGATGATTCATCCAGAAACAACCATGGTCACCAACAACAACCCTTTAAGAGGCATAATGTCGTCAAGGTCTACAATATGGAGACAGGCGAAAAGAAGCTGTATGGGGGATCTTTGCCTAAGTGCACCAAGTACCATTTTCATCACAATGGCCCGTGCACCCAGAAGTGCCACAAGTGCAACAAGGTAGGGCACTTTGCCCGCGATTGCAGTAGTACTGGCAACACAAACATTGCTAATACTCAGAAGGGAAATGGGGCAGCTCCCAAGGGGAATGGTTGTTTTGAGTGTGGAGCACTAGGGCATTTCAAGAGAGATTGCCCTAAGTTGAAGAATAAGGATGGAGGGAATGGGAATGCACAAGGCTGGGTTTATGCAGTTGGGAATGCAGAGAAGGAGAAAGGGAATGCGTCCTGGAACCCGATTTCATGTTTTTTATGGGTACGTTCCACTTAAACAATCCATTATGCATCTATCTTGATCAACACTGGTGCTGTAGAAGTTATATCATCTACTGCAATTTAGATCCTGATTGACATCGACCCAACTCCATAGTTACCTAGTTATGATGTCGAATTAGCTGATGGGAAAATAGTCGGGATAGACACTATCATACGAGGTTGCACTTTAAATTTCTTAGACCATCCGTTCAACATAGATCTAATGCCCGTAGAATTGGGTAGTTTCGACGTCATTATTGGTATGGACTGGTTAAGAAGATGTCACGTCGTGATCGTGTGCGATGAAAAACTTGTTCAAGTTCCTTATGGGAATGAAACTTTGACTTTTTGTGGCAACGAAAGTAGCAACAAGAGAGAATCTCGGTTGGCAGTTATCTCATATTCAAAAGCTCAAGAGTACATGGCAAAAGGATTCCAGGTCTTTTTGGAGCAGATATCCGCCAAGAAAGAGGAGGACAAGTCAGAAGGAAAACAAATTAAGGACGTACCAATCGTCCGAGACTTTCCTAAAGTGTTTCTCGAGGATTTGCCAGGTCTTCCTCCGGCTCGACCAGTGGAATTCCAAATCGACTAAATTCCAAGAGCTGCACCCGTAGCTCGAGCACCGTATCGATTGGCTCCATCCGAAATAAAGGAATTATCGGAACAATTACAAGAGCTTTATGACAAAGGATTCATAAGGCCTAGTTCCTCACCTTGGGGAGCCCCGGTCTTATTCGTCAAAAAGAAGGATGTGTCATTCAGAATGTGCATCGATTACCGAAAGTTGAATAAGCTGACAGTGAAGAATCGCTATCCACTCTCGAGGATCGACGATTTATTTGATCAACTCCAGGGATCCAATATTTATTCGAAGATAGATCTGAGATCAGGATATTACCAGCTTAGAGTACGAGAGCAAGACATTCCAAAGACGGCATTCCGAACTCGGTATGGCCATTACGAGTTCCAGGTTATGCCATTCGGACTGATAAACGCACCTGCGGTATTCATGGACCTCATGAACCTAGTATGCAAGCCTTACTTTGATAAGTTTGTAATTGTCTTCATCGATGACATACTTATTTATTCAAAGGACGAGAAAGAGCATGAAGAACATCTCAAGGTCATTTTAGAATTGCTTAAGAAAGAGAAGTTGTATGCCAAATTTTCAAAATGTGAATTTTGGATTCCGAAAGTATAATTTCTCGGACACGTCATTAATAGCAGAGGCATACATGTGGATCTAGCCAAGATAGAATCTATCAAAGATTGGGCATCTCCTAAGACACCAACGGAGATCCACCAATTTTTAGGTCTTGTTGGTTACTATCGAAGGTTCATCGAAGGATTTTCGAAGATTGCTAAGTCAATGACGAAACTTACTCAGAAAGGAATCAAGTTCGACTGGGGTGAAAAGGAAGAGAAAGCTTTTCAGTTAATAAAGCAGAAGTTGTATAGTGCACCAATTCTGGCTTTACCTAAAGGGTGCGAAGACTTTGTGGTCTATTGTGATGCGTCACACAAAGGTATAGGTGCTGTATTGATGCAGAAAGAGAAGGTGATTGCTTATGCTTCTCGACAACTAAAAGTTCACGAGAAGAACTACACCACTCATGATTTAGAACTTGGATCGGTGGTATTTACTCTAAAAATATGGAGACACTATCTTTACGGAACCAGATGCATCGTGTTCACCGACCATAAAAGCCTACAACACATTCTCGATCAGAAGGAGCTTAACATGAGGCAACGTCATTTGCTAGAGTTGTTAAGTGATTACGATTGCGACATTCGTTATCACCCGAGGAAGACGAACGTAGTGGCCGATGCGTTGAGCCGTAAGGAACAAATTGAGCCATTGAGGGTTCGAGCCTTAGTTATGACAATTGGCTTGGATCTTCCCAAACAAATATTAGAAGCTCAGATCGAAGCCCAGAAACCAGAGAATCTCGTGAATGAAGACGTAGGCGGTATAATCAGAAGGGATATACCTAAGGAAAGATTGGAACCACGTACCGATGGAACCTTATATTTACACGGCAGGAGTTGGTTTCCATGCTATGGAGATTTAAGATCCGTGATTATGCATGAATCATACAAGTCAAAATACTCTATCCATCCCAGTTCGGAAAAGATGTATCAAGACATGAAAAAGCTATATTGGTGGCCCAATATGAAGGCAGACATGCCGAATATCAAAGGCCATCGGGATTGGTAGTACAACCTGAGATACCCGAGTGGAAGTGGGATAATATCACGATGGATTTTATCACCAAGCTTCCTAAGTCGTCACAAGGTTTTGACACCATCTGGGTGATTGTGGATCGACTTACAAAATCTGCTCATTTCTTGCCAATAAGGGAGAATGATCCATTAGACAAGTTGGCAAGGTCGTACCTGAACAGGATAGTGACAAGACACGGGATACCTGCCTCAATTATCTGTGATCGTGATGGAAGATTTACTTCAAATTTATAGAGATCATTTCAGAAAGCTTTGGGTACAGATATTAGTATGAGCACTGTGTATCATCCAAAAACTGACGGCCAGAGCGAGAGAACCATTCAAACTCCTGAGGACATGCTACGTGCTTGCGTGATCGATTTTGGCAAAGGCTAGGTTAAACATTTGCCATTGGCCGAGTTTTCATACAACAACAGTTATCACGCTAGCATAAAGGCCGCCCCTTATAAGGCACTGTATGGTCGAAAATGTCGATCACCGGTGTACTGGGCCGAGGTTGGGGAAGCCCAACTGACTGGTCCGTAATTGATCCAAGAAACAACGGAAAAGATCGTCCTGATCAAGCAAAGGATGCAAGCTGCTCAGGATCGACAAAAGAGCTACGCTGATAGGAAGTGAAAGCCAATGGAGTTCGAGGTTGGGGACAGAGTTATGCTCAAGGTCTCGCCTTGGAAAGGGGTCGTACAGTTCGGTAAGCGGGGCAAGCTGAACCCGAGATATGTTAAACCTTTCAAGGTGTTAGCCAAAGTTGGGAAAGTTGCCTAGAGGCTGGAACTTCCTCAAGAGTTGAGCAGAGTTCACCATACTTTCCATGTGTCTAATCTGAAGAGATGTTACGCTGACGAACCATTAGTCATGCCGATAGAAGGAATTCATGTTGACGATAAGCTCCAGTTTGTGGAAGAGCCCGTTGAAATTATGGAACGGGAGATCAAACGGTTGAAGCGAAGCCGGATACCGCTGGTTAAGGTTCGCTGAAACTCTAGGAGAGGTCCTGAGTTCACCTGGGAACGTGAAGATTCGTTCAAACAGAAATACCCACAACTCTTCACAAACCGGGCTTCGTCATCCACTACAAGGTCTTAAGCTTTGAGGACAAAGCTCTTTTAACGGGTGGAGACTGTAACATTTCTCAATTTCAGGTCATTTTACGACTCCTATTAATTGTCACTATTTATTTTGGTCCGATACGCGTTTACTTTTAAATTAACTTTTAAGATAAATCGCGTAGACTAGAAATAATCATTTAATGTAAACGGTCGTCAAATAAATTAAGGTTTACATCCACCAAGTAATAAATAATTATTAAGAAGATAATTATTAACTTTGCGTATTTTATTTTGTATTGGTCACGTAAAAGGGTTACGTTTCGTAATAAAATACATTTGGACACACCCCGGAAATACCTAGACTCAAACCAATACCCACTTTGAAACCTTAAACACAAAAATTAAATCAATTCTTATGAAATCTCCACTATGGCCGAATAATGGGTACCAAACTCACTAGAAATCTTCATGTTTGATCTTTAAGTACATGTACATCTCATGGGTAATTAATACTAGTCCTAAATGTCTCCTAACTAAGCTATTACACAATGGTTAATGACCATTGTTCTCTCTTTCTCTCTTGAATACCTGGCTAAACAAAGAAACACACACACAAACCATAAGATCTCCATATCTAGTGTAATCTTGTACTTAGATTGAGCAATTAAAGAGTGTACTTAGGTGGTTTAGCTTAATACAATGTGTGATTAACCAAAACCACAAAACCACCAAGGTTAGGGCCGGTTTAGTTTGTTTATGAGACTAGGAATATGTAACTAGCTCACTTGCCTATAAATACTCACACAAACTCACCATATTACACTCTTGCAACTCACACACACCTTAAACTCTCTCAAGCAACTAAACGCATATTTGTTTCTTGTGTTCGAGTCTCAAACCGCAAACAAACCCCTTCCTTGATCTCATTCGAACTCACAAACACCACTAGGTTATCACACAAGGTCACAAGAAGATTTACAAGCTAAGGTTGGGTATTTGAATAAGCTTAGAAGCTTGGGTTGGGTCATTACGATCGTGTGAGCGGTTGGGTTGACACTCTACTCGTTCCAATACACGACCACGCCACTAGGACTCATTGTAAGTCGCGTACAACTCTTATACGTATTCATATCATACATTTCTTTCTTTGTTTTGCTAGTCATTCAGGTCACGTTAGTTTGTGATTAACAAACTAACGTGAAGCTTGTGCATGCGTAATGCAAAGCATGCATGTTATACGCATGTACATATGCATATTATACTTATGTGGAGCTAAAATGATGTTAACATATATGAAAATGAAGCTTATCAAGACTAGGGCTTACAAGGTTTCATCAACAACGATTTACACGAAAACTACACGTGAACATTTCATAAAAACTCAATGGCTTGGCTTGGGAACATATATACTAACTAATTGAGCGTGTGCATGCATAGTGTAAAAACATAAAAGTGTGCTAGACGAACTCGTTTTGTTTTGCTAGGGGTCGAAGTTCCACTACGCACCACAGTGAGCGTATAAGGCCACTGTTAAGCCTAAGACCCACAAACATGTCGCACGTAATTATATCAAGAGTTGGTTTGCGGCTAAGTGCTTAATGGCATCTTTATGTGGCCGAAGGAAACTCCACCGAGCCTTAGCGAGGCCTAAGACGGGCCCAATAGTCAAATATAAGCTTATTCAGCTTATTAGCAAACCTACGCAGCTTATGGGCTTATTAGGAAGCCTAGAAGGTCAATGGACCCAAGTGTGAGGCCCATACACCCTTAAAACCCTTAACGGGCCACTAATGGGCTCGTTAAACCAAACCAGGCCCAACAGGCCATATCGTGGTAACCTCAGCTTATTAATAAGCTCCACGAGCTTATTAAGGAGCCTAATGTGCTTATTGGACTCACATGGACTTTAAAATACCATTAGGAACCTAGTCGAACCCTTAATGGGCTTGTTAGCCCATTAACGAGTCCAAGCGTAAGCCAATAAGCCATAACGAGCTTAAACAGCTTGTTTGTGGGCTTATACAAGTTTAATAACCTTATTGGACCTAGAAAATGTTATTGGACCCAAATGAATCAAGCCCAAACACTTAAAAGCCATTCGGGCTCATATCGGGCCCAAAAAGCCCATTAACAAACTTGACAGCTTATTGAATAAGCCATACTCTAAAAATAGCCTAATAGAAATCTAATAAGCTATTTAAGAAAGGAAAATAAGTTGGAATCACTAAGAAAACCTTAATGGACCTTGGTACTAACTTTCGGTAAAGGTTGTTGGGCCAACGAGCCTAATAAGCTCAAAATAAGCTCATCCAAGCTTATTTATAAGCTGGGACAACTTATATGGCTTATTGGAGCTTAATGGAATCCAATGTCACTTGTTAGAACTTAATTGGGGTTAAAATGCGATTTTTACAAGTTAAGGGACTAAATGTGTCAATTTAGAAACTTGAGGGTTTAAAACTGTTAACTCACTGTTTTAGTAACTTAAGGGACTGTTTTGGTCACTTCTGAAACTTTAGGGATTTATGGGTCATATAAGGACCTAAAGTGTAAACTTTGTAAAGTTAGAGGACTAAACATGTACAAGTGAAAACTTAAGGGTCTAAAGTGTAAATGTTACATTTTCATAAACTAGAGGGACTGTTTTGTAATTATAGAAAACCTAAGGGTATTTTATAAACAAAAGTGATTTCATAAACACTTATCATATCAGACGAATTACATTCGAATAATATACAAGTTAACCTACGATTTAATAAATATGGATATTTATTAATAAACGTTTATACATATACTAGAACGTGTGAAATCGTATACCTTCCCAAGAGCCATCAAGTAATTTCAAATACATTAAACATGTACACCACCACACAAGTGATAACAGTATATATAAACTAGCAATTTATTGTAGTTTATACATTGAGTCTTTAGCCTAAATTGTAGACTAAGATTGACCGTATTTACTTAGGTATTTGACGGTGTGATTCATACTTGGATATCTATTATCATTTTCAGAGGACTATTTACTAAGGTGAGTTCATAGCCCCATGTTTTACAATTATTTAAATGTTTTACATTGTTGGGGTGAGAACATGCTTTGTTTTACAAATTGGACGCAAGTGTACATTTTATACTATGATTACGTGTTTGCCTAAGTAGCGATAACCCATTGAGCCCTTTTATCATGAACTGTCAATTGCTAGATTGCGAGCGTGAATGTTATAAATAGATATATTTGGCATTGACATCCTCGTTTGGGTGAGTTGCGCTCACTGTGCCGGGTCGCCGGACAACAAACGTATACCATGTCGGATTTGGGATGTTGCGGGTTAGAACATCATTCACGGGCATTTATTGGCAATTTATTGCATTCATACATGTCGAGCTTCAGTGTCATGAGCTTAGGAAAACGTAATTACTTTTTATGATGTTTGCATCTGTTGCTTAATCATACACATGGAAATCTTGCGGTCCTACTATTGATTTACATAAACCTATGAATTCACCAACTTTATGTTGATGTTTTAAGCATGTTTTCTCAGGTCAATAAGGCACGAGGTGCTCAGATACATTAGGGTCACTCTTTAGAAGAGTCAGTACTAAAGATTTGGGGCGTATTGCACTTTGGGAACATTTGTTATAAACCGAAATCTTTACTTACGTTGTCGTACAATTTGAAGCCACGAGTTTATGTAACGAACAAGTATTTTGTTAAATCCAATGTATCTTTTAAACGACACGTTTAGTGGTCGTTCTCATATCTTGTGGTATTGATCTATGAAGTAACACCCTCGGATATTCAACATTCCGCTGCAACCCAAATTTGGGGGTGTTACAGATTGGTATCAGAGCTAAGGTTATAGAGAACCAGGTCAAAAGTTTTTGTCTGGACTATAACCATTTTCAAACACTGCTTTTACAAATGGGATTTACACGGGACATACATGCATTACTTTTTTGCATCTAACACATATATGCTTACTTGATACACACTGTTTTAGCATTAGTAGTTACTAAGTGCTTACATGATTGATATACGCATATATAAATTATATTACATATATTACTATAATACTCTTATAAGTAAAACTTATAGACGTAACATACAGATCTCTCTTATAATTAATACTTATATAAGTTATTTTTGCTTTTTGCAGTAGCCATGTCTTCTGCATCATCTGCAGTTACCTACACTTCCGTCTATACCGATTCTGAGCCAGGCAGAGTCTTCTGGGGAGCCGATGAGGAGATATCTGATGGAGGCATTCTGCGAGTCATCGTATACGGATACGATAGACTCCCTATGCAGCCAGTAGCCCCACCATCACCGGATTACATACCAGGCCTAGAGGATCCACAGACATCGCCAGTTCCTCAGGATGAGGATGAGCGTGAGCCTATGTTCGTACAGGCACATGATCCTGATTACATGCCAGAGCCTATATACCCTGAGTATATACCACTAGAGGATGAGCATGAGTTTTTGGCTGAGGAGCAGCCATTACCTCCTGTTGTTTCACCTACTGCTGAGTCACCCGGGTATGTTACTGAGTCGGATCCCGAAGAGGATCCAGAAGAGTATGAGGATGATGAGACAGAGGATGGTCAGGTTGACTATCCTATGGATGGGGGAGATGATGATGACGACGATTATTCTAGGGATGATGCCGATGATAAGGATGAGTACGAGGAGGACGAGGAGCACCCAACTTTGGCCGACTCCGCTGTTGTTATACCTACTGTTGAGCCTGATTCCCCACCTAAGGGAACAGAGCCTATCATGCCATCACCCTTCACTGACATTTCTACCACTGGAGCTAGGATCACTGTCCGGCTTCAGGCTTCCATATCCCTTCCACCAGAGGCAGATGTTGAGAGACTTCTAGCCATGCCTACTCCATCACCATCACTACCTATCTCATTATCACCATCCTCTGCAAGAGAGCGCCTTGCTAGGTGCACGACCCCACCTGCACTTTCATCACCACCACCAGTGCCATCGCCATTACTACCATCATCTGGGTGTCCAACCCAAATCCAGACACTCATGATAGCCTTCACCCAGGCCCTTATTGATGCAGTTACTGCAGCATTACCATCACCTCCACTACCACCACTACCACCATCTCTGTACATACCACCACCTGTTGACCGTAGGGATGATCTTCTTGAGTCCGAGATGCCACCTCGCAAGAGGTTGTGTTTGTCCACTCTAGGCTCCAGATATGAGATCGGGAGAGTTCTACTGCCAGACCTACCGGAGGTCGAGGGGTAGATTATGGGTTTGTCAGCACCGTAGATGCTGAAGCGAGACGGCAAGGGATTAGTGAGGTTGGGTATGGTGTTAGGGATATTTGGGTAGATCCGACAGAGGCAGTTCCTGAGGTAACACCTATGACCGTGGGAGAGGTCAATACTAGGGTTACAGAGCTTGCTCAGCTCCATGAACGTGATACACATGACTTGTATGCCTTATTAGAGGATGCTCAGGATGGTAAGACTCGTATATCACAGCAAGTTGCTATGGACTCACAGCGGGTTGACTTACTTATGAGGGATAGGATGACTCTCCAGGAGACAGTATGGATGGTGGAGGAGGATGCTTATGCTTCCCGAGAGGCTTGGGCTCACTCAATAGGATTGAGTCTGGTGACCTATCTAGAGCTTCAGACCTACCGTGATCATGTGTATGCACACGAGACCTATATCCAGGCACATCAGACACAGCTACAGTTGCAAGGTACTCTCATTCGGACACAACATCAGGTACATGAGACCCGCTTTCAGATGCAGTGGGCTGAGATAGCAGCGCTTCGAGAGACTGACCGTAGGCGTCAGGAACAGATAGCAGAGACTCTCTGAGTAATGAGAGACATGAGGCAAGAGATGAGTGACATGCAGGCTGAGTTGTTAGCACACCAAGAACAACAGAGGAGAGCTAGATAGCCAGGACCAGATGCTAGGATTCCAGATCATCAGGATGCTTCTGGGGATGCTGACAGTCACATCTAGTAGTTTATGTTATTTTTCTTAAAAGGACGTTGTATAGGCATGTTAAGTATTAGGGGTTTTTCCCAGCTAGCATGGCCTTAGATCTTTTGTATTATATTTGTGTAATGAAAAACTATTTCATGTAAAAATTTCAAGTTATAAATGAAATAGATGTGTTATGTTGTACTATATACATCTCTTGTGTTGATATCACATCTGTAATTTTTTGTATATATTGTTATGATTGTGACCTCATGTTTTGTCTCTTATGATTTAGACGAATCATGGCACCTGCGATAAGACGAGGACCGAATACCACACCTAACAACACCAACCTAAACAACATGACCCCGGAATCCGTTCAAGCTATGATTGATCAAGCTCTTCTGTGAAACTCCACTAATGGAGATGGAAGCCACAGTTTACACGAGGATAACCAAAGGAACGTACAAACTGCACGCCCTTGTTTCTACGCTGACTTCATGAAATGTCAACCTTTGAACTTCAAAGGAACTGAAGGCGTTGTCGGTTTAACTCAGTGGATTGAAAAGATGGAGTCAGTCTTCAATATCAGTGGTTGTGCTATTGAAAATCAGGTTAAGTTTGCCACCTACACTCTGTTAGGTGCTGCTTTGACTTGGTGGAACGGTCAGATAAGAACCTTAGGTCCTGAAGCGTATTCAATGACTTGGGAGGTACTCAGGAAAAAGATGACGGACAAGTATTGTCCGCATGGTAAAATCAAGAAACTATAAATCGAGTTGTGGAACCTAAAGGTCAAAGGGAACGATGTTCTAGCATACACTGAACGTTTCCAAGAGCTAACCCTGATATGTACCAAGTTTGTTGCCAATGAAACCGAGAAGGTTAACAAGTACATCAGTGGACTTCTTGACAACATTTATGGGAATGTCAAATCTGCCAGACCCAAGACGTTGGATGAGACTATTGAGTTGGCCAACGACTTGATGGATCAGAAACTCCGCACCTACGCGGAAAGGCAGTCTGACAACAAAAGGAAGGCTGATGATTCATCCAGAAACAACCATGGTCACCAACAACAACCCTTTAAGAGGCAGAATGTCGCCAAGGTCTACAATATGGGGTCAGGTGAAAATAAGCCATATGGGGATCTTTGCCCAAGTGCACCAAGTGCCATTTTCATCATAATGGCCCGTGTACTCAGAAGTGTAAAACTCATTTTTGAGTTTTGTATTTATAGGGTCTGGAAGTCGGTTCGATACGGCGTATCCAAGGAGTTGGATACGATGTATTAGGGGTTTCTTGGAGTAGGGACCACGTTTGATATCTTCTAGAATATTATGTTGATTCCATATCTTGAATACGGCGTATTGAGTCCTCTAGATACGGCGTATTAATCTTTATTCCTTTGTGGTCGTTTGGTGAATGCAGGCACGGATACGCTATATCTTCTTAATGGATACGGCGTATTGGTCATCAGAATAGTAATCTTCAAAAGATCTTCATTTAAGCTCCAGAACACGCGTCTTTTGCTATCTTTCACCAATTACTCCATAATTACTGCAATTCTCAAATATAAACGATTAAGTAACAATTCTTAGCAATAACTATACAAAATAGGTTAATATCTTGAGACAAATGATGCTATAAAATAGACGTTATTTGATGTCATCAGACAACAACATTACAAAATGAATTAAGGAGATTAAAAGGTAAAAATGTGCTTGATAATGCCACCACAATAACTAATGCCACTACTATTGCTCCAGGGATGTTCAAACTTGATTTAGATCCTTTAGCTCCTAGGTTATTGAAAAATAGGGACGCTCACATAGACTATCTTAAGTACACTCAGGAACAAGCAGATATTCTTTGGGGAATAGTCGAACAAGCTAAAGCAAAACAACCTTTAGATAATGTGTTAGACTTTGCCTGTAAGCATGCCAAATGAATTCAGGAGTTACTTGTTTATGTTTGAGACACATGCCCTAATGCGAATAAACCTAGTGAGAAATTGATTTCTGTTACACCAATGAACAAAGTCAAGAAAGTTAGGTTTTCTGAACATCTCACATCCTCAAGCAACATTCATAAACAGGTAGAGTCATCCTAAACACCAGATTCTAACACACCTGTGTTGCCTTCTACAGGATTAAAGAGTTCTAATAGTGCTAGCAGATCACAGCCTACAGGCAATAAAAAGAATGATAGGATCTCGTAAACACCGAGTAGCAACATGAAGAATAAAGTAGAAGTCCAACTTAAGAGAGCTAAGCATACTATGTTAAATGCAAATCTTAAGAGAATAAAGTAGAAGTCCAACTTAAGAGAATAAAGTAGAAGTCCAACTTAAGAGAGTTAAGTTGTGTTAAAAGTAAACAATGTATGTTTGATGCAAATCATGATATGTGTTTCCTTGATTTTTGGAATGATGTGAATGTGCGCTCTAAATCTAAGTCGACTAAGCAAAGCAAACAACATAATATTTGGAAACCTACGGGTAAAGTATTTACTGAAATAGGATATAAGTGGAAACCTACAAGAAAACTGTTCACTTTAGTTGGTAACTCATGCCCTTTAACTAGGATCACTTCCACTAAAGTAGTACCTCTTAAGGAAACCACTTCTCACTCATCTGAAACACAAAAACCAATTATTAAAGTCTATAGCAGGAGACCCAAACAAGTAAAATCTGTAGGTTCGAGTAAAAAGGCTAAGATTGTAGAATCTAGGATTGCTAACAAATCGGAACCCAATCATTCTTGGGGATCCAATGCTATAGATGTTCCATCATCTTCTTTTCTTGTCAATGACAGGTTGTCCAGATTGTTCTCTGGTATCTAGACTCTGGATGCTCAAAACATATGACAGGAAATTGCTCTCAGGTCATGAACTTCGTCAGTAAATTTCTGGGAACTATTAAATTCGAAAACGACCAGATTGCAAAGATTATGGGTTATGGTGATTATCAGCTGGGGAATGTAACTATCTTAAGGGTATATTATGTAGAGGGCCTCGGACATAACTTTTTTTTAGTTGGACAATTATATGACTCGGATCTTGAAGTTGCTTTTTGAAAAAACACTTGCTTTATTCGAAATTTAGACGGTGTTGATCTACTTTCAGGATCCAGAGACACAAACTTGTACACAATTTCTCTTGATGACATGCTAAAGACTTCTCCAATCTATTTACTGTCCAAAGCTTCAAAGACTAAGAGTTGGTTATGGCACCGTCGGTTATCTCTTCTCAACTTCGGTACTCTAAATAAGCTAGCCAAAGACGGTCTTGCACAAGGCATTCCAAAGCTTAAATTTAAGAAAGATCATCTGTGTTCAGCATGTGCATTAGGCAAAAGCAAGAAATCCTCTCATCAACCCAAGGCTGAAGACACTAACCAAGAGAAACTCTATCTTCTGCATATGGATCTTTGTGGCCCGATGCGTGTGGAGAGCATTAATGGGAAAAAGTATATCTTGGTGATTGTTGACGATTACTCACGATTTACTTGGGTCAAATTTCTGAGATCAAAGGATGAAGCTCCTAACGCTATCATCAAAATGCATCAAAACTATTCAAGTTCATTTTGAATGCCATAATCCATAATGTTAGAACAGATAATGGAACAGAATTTGTCAATCAGACCTTTTGAGAATTTTATGAAAGTGTTAGCGTCTCGCATCAAACATCTATTGCTTGCACTTCTCAACAGAACGACGCTGTCGAAAGATGAAACCGAACTCTAGTGGAAGCTGATCGTACAATGTTGATATTTTCAAAAGCTCTATTATTTCTGTGGGCCGAAGCAATCAATACAACTTGTTATACCCAAAACCGTTCCTTGATCCGTCTCCAATACAAGAAAACTCCACATGAGCTGATGCATGACAAGAAGCCGGATTTATCATTTCTTCATGTCTTTGGTTCACTCTATTATCCGACCAATGACAGTGAGGACTTGGGTAAACTAAACGCAAAGGCCGATATTGGTATTTTTGTTGATTACGCGCCCGCAAAGAAAGCTTTCAGAATCTATAATAGGAGAACCCAAAAAATCATGGAAACCATTCATGTAACGTTCGATGAGCTGACAGCGATGGCTTATTAACAGTTCAGTTCAGGACCCGGGCTTCAATTTATGACTCCTGGAACATCCAGTTTAGGACTCGTACCAAACCCTATTCCTCAACAAACTTTTAATCCACCAACCAGAAATGATTGAGATCATTTGTTCCAACCTATGTTTGATGAATAATTCAATCGTCTACCGAGTGCTATTTCTCTAGTTCAAGTAGCTGATACACCAAGCGTTGTTGATATAGCCGATTCACCTGTGTCAACTTCAATTGACCAAGATGCACCATCAACAAGTATCCCATCAAAACAAGAACAAGAACAATCTCCAATTATATCTCAAGGTATTGAAGAATCCCCAAAAACACCACACTTTAATTAATGATCACTTTATGAAAGCTTGTGTAGATCTAACTTCCTCATGGATCGTCCATCTAATGTGCAACATCCCACGCTACATTTCTGAAACTTACTTGGTAAATGGACTAAGAATCATCCATAGCAAATGTGTTCGGAGATAGATCTCTTCTCGCTCAGTTTCATCACAGAAAGCAACTTTCAGATGACACTATTTGTGGTGTTATTTCGATGCCTTTTCACTTCATTTGAACTGAAGAATTATAAAGAAGCAATTCTCGAACCTCCTGGATTGATGCAATGCAAGAAAAAAATACATGAATTCAAGAGACTGCAAGTATGGGAATTAGGACCGTGTCCAGATCTCATAATGTTGATCAAATTGAAGTGGATCTTCAAAGTCAAAAAAGACGAGTGTAGCGGTGTACTAAAAAACAAGGCTCGATTAGTTGCTAAAGGATACTAACAAGAGGAGGGAATAAACTTCGAGGAATCATTTGCACCTGTTGCTAGAATAGAAGCCATTCATATATTCATTGCTAATGGTGCCACCAAGATCATGATAATCTATCAGATGGATGTCAAAACGGATTTCTTGAATGGTGAGCTACACGAAGTGGTTTATGTTTCTCAACAGGAAGGATTCATAGATCCAGACAAGCCAAATCACGTGTACATGCTCAAAAAGGAACTCTATGGTCTTAAACAAGCGCCACGCACGTGGTATGATATGTTGTCCAATTTTATACTATCACAAGAATTCTCCAAGGGTGCAGTCGATCCAACACTATTCACAAGAAAGTAGGACATGACATCTTATTGGTACAAATTTATGTCGACGATATAATTTTTGCCTATACTAAACCTGCTATGTGTGATAAATTTGCTAAAATAATGACTTCTAAATTTAAGATGTCAATGATGGGAAAAATGACTTTCTTTCTAGGACTTCAGATTTCTCAAAGTCCTAGAGTCATCTTTATTAACCAGTGCAATTATGCTTTTGAAATAATAAAGAAATATGGTATGCTATCCAGTGATCCCGTTGACACCCCTATTGTGGACAAAAGTAAACTGGATAAAGATCTACAAGGCAAGCCAGTCAATCCTACACATTATCGTAGGATGATTAGTTCCTTAATGTATCTTACATCCAACAGACCAGACCTTGTATTTGCGGTATGCTTGTGTGCCTAGTATCAGGCAAAGCCTACCAAAAAGCACTTACATGCAGTTAAACAAATCTTTTGATACCTGAAAGGAACCATTGATATGGGTCTTTGGTATTCGAAAGATTCTTGCATTACTCTAACAGCATATGCAGATGCAGACCACGCTTGGTGTCAAGATACTAGACAAATAACATTTGGATGGGTACAATTCTTGGGAGATAAACTTGTTAGCTGGTCATCCAAAAAGAAGAAGAACATTGCTATCTCCAGTACAGAGGCGGAATATATTGCTTTATCTAGGTGTTGTGCTCAAATCTTATGGATGAGATCACAACTAACAGACTATGGGCTTAAATTCAACAAGATTCCTTTGTACTGTGATAACAAGAGTGCAATCGCTTTATGCTGCAAAAATGTTCAACACTCAAGATCCAAGCATATAGATGTGAGATACCACTTTATTAAGGAGCAAGTGAAGAATGGAGTAGTGGAACTCTACTTTGTCAGAACCAAATATCAATTTGCAAACATCTTCACAAAAGCTTTACCACGAGAAAGATTCAACTTCTTGGTCAAAAATCTGGGTATGAAAAGCATGTCTCTTGACACACTAAAGAGTCTGACAGAGGAAAAAAGACAAGTAATGGTGGTAACTCGTGGTATATCCTGTGTATTATATGTATATAAGAAAATATAAAAACACAAAAAGATTTATCATTTTTTATAAAATTTTCAAAAAAAAATACAAAATTAAAAAAAATCAGAAAATACAAAAGTGTATTATCTGTGACATGTCTTCTGAAAATCAACAACATTTACGGCCTTAGAAATGTCATTTAATAATGATACGAGGCTGTAAATGAAGTTCGAGCAAAGTTATAAAAGTTTTCAAAACATGTCAATGGCTTGCTATTATTTCAGATAGCAACCCGATCATCATTTTAAAGGCAAGTATTTCGACAAAAAGAAAACTTGACCTTACAACGAGAAATTACTTTTTCTAGGGTATGAATTACTTTATATTCATACGAAGGCTCGTGTTTACTTTGCAACACAACTCGTGCTTCCTCTATACAATAATGTATGTGTCAATGCACTTATTTGTTTACAATAAGAGAAAACTTATTTCTTAAGGTGTTGATTTTTCAAAAATAAATTTAATCACAAAGTTTCATCAAAAAATGATTTTTCAAGGGATTTGACCACTCAAACAATGATTGCAACTCTTTAACTAGAAAAAGGGTAATTATTTGAGGGGAATAAAATGTCAAATAATCTTCTTCAAAATTGCATCAGGTGATTAAAGGAAAAAGGTTTTAACTATAATGGATTGATTAATATTTAAAGGGGAGTTAATTAAGTTTAATTTATTTAAGCTTTATATGTTATGTGTTTAATCCTTTGGGGCCTTAATAACAAAATAAGCAGCTTAGTCCAGTAGTTAAAACCTTTAAGGACTATTTGCCAAAAGTCTAACTAGATTTTTCCTTAAGAATGTTATTAAAGAAAATTGCAAGGAAGTATAAACATTAGGGGGTATTTATGTCAAAAAATGAAAGTTTATAAACATAAACACCCCCTCCCGTTACTTTTCTTCACGTCACAAAAAACACAAACCACTCCAAAAACTTTATCTCCATTGCTGAACTCAAAATTCCTAAAGATCACTACAATCGTGCGTTTCAAACCTTAAGGTAAACTACAAATATGTTTCTTACATCCTAAACAACTTCTCATCATAAAGAATTAAACAAATACCCACAAATTGGACCAAAAACCCTAATTCTTGATTTAGGGTTCTTTAAAATTAAATGTGTTATTTTTGTTAAATTGATTGGGGGGTTTTGATGTTTAAAGGTTGTAGATTACTCCCCCCGTCCCACTTTTATTGTCCTCATTTGACTTTTTTGAAGTCTTTCTTTTTAAACTTTGATAAATTAATATTTTTGTTTGTGTTATATAATACTTTATGAAAATTATACCAATGAAAATATATTTAGAAGTCAATCTATTTATATATTTTGCATCAAGTATTATATAGCACAAACAAAAATATTAAAGATCAAAGTGGCAAAAGAAAGACTTCAAAAAAGTCGAATGGGACAATAAAAGTTGGACGGAGGGAGTACTAGTTTGTAACAGTTTTTGATATGGTTAACGCATGGTTGTGTTCTTGATGATTCTTAGGTCAAAATTATTGGAAAATTGTGTAGGATGTTTAAATGTTCATGGGTTTATGTTTAAGATGTGTTAGAATAACTCCTTGTATGTGTTAGTGTCACACCCAGCCATGGCCGATGATAATGCAAGGCATGATCAATTCGGCTATCATCCATCATAAGCGTCAAAATAGAGAAATACTAAAATGAATTTAAAATCCAATATTTAAAGACAACAAAGTGTCATGATAATACCTTACAACATTTATTCATTCAAATTCATTATAGTGCAACCAACCAAGACAAAACAAATGATATAGATTCCGCAATGCAAGCCTTTGGTCCATCTAAACTCCTCTTCCTAACCTTTCACACGTTTTGCTTACCTTGAATTGATGCTTAAAACGTCAACAAATTATTGGTGAGAGTTTCAGGTTTAAGACTCACTGTATGAACACCTGCGGATCCAAGGAAAAAAACATTTACGAACATATATGCATGGCTATTCTATCACAACATAAATTCACATTTATCTGGGGTGGATCGTACCCCTCCGTCTCACAATTATCTCCGCACAAGACTGAATATCTCCGTGCAAGACTGAATATCTCCGCGCAAATGACCACTTGACTAGCTAAGTCCATTCGGGTCTCACATAAGGTCATGTCATCCTCACATAGACATGCCTTACCATAATTAATATCACATAGAAATAGCACAAAACAACCATATATGTCGACACTTAAAACACATATCACGGTTCATAATTCAAAAACAGTTTTGCATCATTTCCATCCCAAAATATAAGTAAAAAGTGGGACTATAAAACTTACCTCGATGCAAAGCAAATCTAAACTCTTTAATTAACCTTGCAAATAATCTATACAAAACAATACAAACATGTTACCATTGATTAGGTCTCTCACCCAAGTCGATATAACAATCACAACGATAGATAATCTATACCCTATCTTGATTTAACTCATTTATATACTCTTTACGACTTGCTAACTCAAGTTACTTATAAAAACCTACATCTCACCTTTCTGCATGTTATCCTGCTTTTTATAAGTCACAAGATGAATCCAAATAATTACTAAAACAACTAATTAGTTCTTCTCCTTTCATTCCATAGTCCTAATGATTTTGTGAGATCTGTTATTTTTGGATAAAAATAATAGTGAGTGTAACCATTTTGTAAAAATTTAACATCACAAAGTGTCCAGAATTTAACCAGATTCGACCAACAAAAGGTTTATCTTGAAAAGACCCATTTAGACACTTAGAAAAATTCTATAAAAATTCTAGCAAAATCTATAAAACATCATGAACTTGTACAGTAAGCAAGCCCATCAATTAAAAAGACGTTTTTTTATATGGTTTTGACCTCACAACACATACTCAGAAACATGCCTGAAAACTCAGTATTTGAAATGGAATCTTGTTTGTTAATTTGACTAACTTCACTCACTTTTAATTCATGAAACATTGGGTTGAAAAGTAGACTCTCTGTAGTTATTTTTATGCTCAATAAAAATCAATAAAAATCTATCCGTATGACGAGAGTTAGGATTCTCGCAAGATGACCTAAAATTCTGCCAGATTTCTATTCTGAATTTAAGCAATAATTAACCCTAATTAACTTACCCAAAACCCTAATTATTTTCCCTCTAAAATGATTTTGATGATCAATACCTCTTAATTACGGTATTTACCATATCTTAATCATCCTTAATGATTGTTACGTTAATTAAAATCAATTGTATTGAAAAATTTAGAAAACAATACCTTAACTCTTGAAAATCAAAACCCTAAATTTTTTTGGGGTTTTCTTCTTGTTTTGTGTTGTTCGACCGGCCAAGGGAAGGAGAGGAAAAATCAAAGTGATTTGGTTTAGGTTTGATTTGTATTTATAGGCCTTAAAAGATAATTACCAAAAACAAGTTGTAATCTAATTAGGATATCTTTTCCTTTTTCTTTTCTTTTACTAAAATTCATTTTTTTTCTATTATAAATTATTTATTTATTTATTATTATTTACAACTTTAATACCTATATTTTTTTGATTCTAGGTTAAAACCTCTGCTTATTTCGCTAAACCTTGAACTTTCTAATAAGCCTTCACTTCTAATTATTTCTAAAAATGGAAAGTACTCTAAAATCATTTAAAATGCTCACTAATATATTAGAATAATGTATTATATCTATACGTACACAGGAAGAAAAGAAAATTACGGACACGACATTTGAAATACGCAAAGCTTCAAATGATCTCATTTTCTTTCAATTTTATTTAACACTAGTATCTGTATCATAAAATCATGTACTTCAATCTCATACACATATCTCTAACAAAATGCATAAAACACATAAAAAACACAAATAAACGCTTCAAATAAATTCTAAACAAACTGGCCAATCGGCTTAAACCACGATTGTCATAGTATCCCCTCCTTTAGGAAATCTCGTCCTGAGATTTAACCAAAAGGTTCAACTCTATCATTACCAAACAAATAATCGAGGATACTTATCTTTCAAGTAGTCCTCCCATACCCATGTTAACTCAAAGTTACGCTTTTTGAATTCAGCTAAACTTTAAATATTGGACTCTTATGCTATAACTTTGCTTACCCACACGAATATACGTATAGCGACATAACAACTATAATACGAAGAGGAAAAGGAGTAACATCCAACTACATAAACATCGCTCTGTCTTCGAGGAGGAACATTCCTCAAAAACCTTAAGTTGTGTAACAACGTAGATTCATATTCTTAATCCCGCAAATCATCTAACAAGCTCTATTTTGTAATTATAGAATGACTTGGTACAGCTCAACGTCCTAAAAAAATTCATCGCGATTTTAGGTTTACTCATTTTAACACCACTCAAATAACTCCCATCAGACACAGCTACAGCTGTAGGGTACTCTCATTCAGACACAGCATCAGGTACATAAGACTCGCTTTTAGATGCAGCAGGCTGAGATAGAAGCGCTTCGAGAGACTAACCGTAGGCGTCAGGAACAGATGGAAGAGACTCTCCGAGTAATGAGAGACATGAGGCGAGAGATGAGTGACATGCAGGCTGAGTTGTTAGCACACCGAGAGAAACAGAGGAGAGCTAGACAGCGAGGACCAGATGCTAGGATTCCAGATCATCAAGATGCTTCTGGGGATGCTGACAGTCACATCTAGTAGTTTATGTTATTCTTCTTGATAGGACGTTGTATAGGCATGTTAAGTATTAGGGGTTTTTCCCCGCTAGAATGGCCTTAGATCTTTTGTATTATATTTGTGTAACGAAAAACTATTTCATGTAAAATTTTCCAAGTTATAAATGAAATAGATGTGTTATGTTGTACTATATACCTCTCTTGTGTTGATATCACATCTGTAAATTATTGTATATATTGTTATGATTGTGACCTCACGTTTTGTCTCTTATGATTTAGACGAATCATGACACCTACGACAAGACGAGGACCGAATACCACACCTAACAACACCAACCCAAACAACATGACCCTGGAATCCGTTCAAGCTATGATTGATCAAGCTCTTCTGCGAAACTCCACTAATGGAGATGGAAGCCACAATTTACACGAGGATAACTGAAGGAACGTGCAAACTGTGCGCCCTTGTTTCTATGTTGACTTCATGAAATGTCAACCTTTGAACTTCAAAGGAACTAAAGGCTTTGTCGGTTTAACTCGGTGGATTGAAAAGATGAAGTCAGTCTTCAATATCAGTGGTTGTGCTATTGAAAATCAGGTTAAGTTTGCCACCTGCACTCTGTTAGGTTCTGCTTTGACTTGGTGGAACGGTCAGATAAGAACCTTAGGTCCTGAAGCGTATTCAATGACTTGGGAGGTACTCACGAAAAAGATGACAGACAAGTATTATCCGCAGGGTGAAATTAAGAAACTAGAAATTGAGTTATGGAACCTAAAGATCAAAGGGAACGATGTTTTAGCATACACTGAATGTTTCCAAGAGCTAACCCTGATATGTACCAAGTTTGTTGCCAATGAAACCAAGAAGGTTGACAAGTACATCAGTGGACTTCCTGACAACATTTATGGGAATGTCAAATCTGCCAAACCCAAGACGTTGGATGAGACTATTGAGTTGGCCAACGACTTGATGGATCAGAAACTCCGCACCTACGCGGAAAGGCAGTCTGACAACAAAAGAAAGGCTGATGATTCATCCAGAAACAACCATGGTCACCAACAACAACCCTTCAAGAGGCAGAATGTCGCCAATGTTTACAATATGGGGACAGGCGAAAAGAAGCCGTATGGGGGATCTTTGCCCAAGTGCACCAAGTGCCATTTTCACCATAATGGCCCGTGTACTCAGAAGTGCCACAAGTGAAACAAGGTAGGGCACTTTGCCCGCGACTGCAGGAGTTCTGGCAACACAAATGGTGCTAATACTCAGAAGGGAATGGGGCAAATCAAAACGGGAATGGTTGTTTTGAATGTGGAGCTCCAGGACATTTCAAGAGAGATTGTCCAAAGTTGAAGAATAAGGATGGAGGAAATGGGAATGCACAAGGCTGGGTGTATGCAGTTGGGAATGCAGAGAAGAAAGGGAATGCATCGAGGGACCCGGACTCCAATGTCGTCACGGGTACGTTCCTCTTAAACAACCACTATGCATCTATCTTATTCGACACTGGTGCCGATAGAAGCTTTATATCTTCTGCGTTTAGTTCCCTGATTGACATCGCCCAAACTCCATTAGAAAATAGTTATGATGTGGAATTAGCCGACGGGAAAATAGTCGGGGTAGACACTATTATGCGGGGTTGCACTTTAAACTTCTTAAACCATCCGTTCAACATAGACCTAATGCCCGTAGAACTGGGTAGTTTCGACGTTATTATCGGCATGGACTGGTTAAGAAAGTATCACGCCGTGATCGTATGTGATGAGAAACTTGTTCAAATTCCCTATGGAAATGAAACTTTGATTTTTCATGGTGACGAAAGTAACTACGAGAGAGAATCTCGGTTGACCATTATCTCATGTTCAAAGGCTCAAGAGTACATGGCAAAAGGATGTCAGATCTTTTTGGCACAGATATCCGCCAAGAAAGAGGAGGACAAGTCGGAAGGAAAGCAACTTAAGGACGTACCAATCGTCCGAGATTTTCCTGAAGTGTTTCCCGAGGACTTGCCGGGTCTTCCTCCAGCTCGACCAGTGGAATTCCAGATCGACTTAATTCCAGGAGCCGCGCCCGTAGCTCGAGCACCGTATCGATTGGCTCCATCCGAAATGAAGGAATTGTCAGAACAACTGCAAGAGCTTTCCGACAAAGGATTCATAAGACCTAGTTCCTCACCCTGGGGAGCCCCGGTCTTGTTCGTCAAAAAGAAGGATGGGTCATTCAGGATGTGCATTGACTACCGTGAGTTAAATAAACTGACAGTGAAGAATCGTTATCCACTCCCGAGGATCGACGATTTATTTGATCAACTCCAAGGATCCAGTATTTATTCGAAGATAGATCTGAGATCGGGTTATCACCAGCTTAGAGTACGAGAGCAAGATATTCCAAAGACGGCATTCCGAACTCGGTATGGTCATTACGAGTTCCAGGTTATGCCATTCGGGCTAACAAACGCACCTGCGGTATTCATGGACCTCATGAACCGAGTATGCAAGCCTTACTTGGATAAGTTCGTAATCGTCTTCATCGATGATATACTTATTTATTCAAAGGACAAGAAAGAGCACGAAGAACATCTTAAGGCAATTTTGGAATTGCTTAAGAAAGAGAAGTTGTATGCCAAGTTTTCAAAGTGTGAATTTTGGATTCTGAAGGTACAATTTCTCGTACACGTCATTGATAGCAAAGGTATCCATGTGGATCCAGCCAAGATCGAATCTATCAAAGATTAGGCATCTCCTATGACACCGACGGAGATCCGCCAATTTTTAGGTCTTGCTGGTTACTATCGAAGGTTCATCGAAGGATTTTTGAAGATTGCTAAATCAATGATGAAGCTCACATAGAAGGGAATCAAGTTTGACTGGGGTGAAAAGGGAGAAAACGCTTTTCAGTTAATAAAGCAGAAGTTGTGCAGTGCACCAATTCTGGCTTTACCGGAAGAAAGCACTGCACCACTCATGATTTAGAACTTGGATTGGTGGTATTTGCTCTAAAGATTTGGAGACATTACCTATATGGAACCAAATGCACCATGTTCACCGACCATAAAAGTCTACAACACATTCTCGATCAAAATGAGCTTAACATGAGGCAACGCCATTGGCTAGAATTGCTGAGTGATTACGATTGTGACATTCGTTATCTCCCGGGGAAGACAAAAGTAGTGGCCGATGCATTGAGCCTTAAGGAACGGATTGAGCCATTGTGGGTTCGAGCCTTGGTTATGACTATTGGCTTGAATCTTCCCAAATGAGTTTTAGAAGCTCAGATCGAAGCCCAGAAACCAGAGAATCTTGTGAATGAAGATGTAGGCGGTATGATCAGAAAGGATATACCCAAGGAGAAATTGGAACCACGCGTCGATAGAACTTTATGTTTAAACGACATGAGTTGGTTACCTTGCTATGGAGACTTAAGATCCGTTATTATGCACGAATCTCACAAGTCAAAATACTCTATCCATCCCGGTTCCGAAAAGATGTATCAAGACATGAAGAAGCTATATTGGTGGCCAAACATGAA